>WHYT01017141.1:263551-291698 GCA_009806455.1 Tetrax tetrax | reverse complement strand
GTACACTTTTTATTTTTTATTTTTTTTACAATAAATAAAAGATTGCACTGTAATTGATATTTAAAGTACTGTATGCAGTATATAGTATAAATAAACCTAAAACAAAAATAATGTTGTTTTTTTTTCCCATTACTTTGGTTAAGGGACTATTATGCTAGTACAGGACACTGAATCTTAGACGATGGAGACAGAGCACAAAATAGCTAGGACAAAAGCAAAACCAAGTAGCAAAAATATACAAAAACAAAAGGCAGGGAAATACACCGTGTCTGTTGCACCCTTTTGGAATCTATTTGCACCTCCAGCTCATTCATGTCCCTGAGGTACTCGCACAATGTTGACTTAATATAAATAATCCAATAACTGAAGAGTTAAAATTCAGGTATCTTGATGGACTAAAATGGGTATCTTGGAAGGGGCAGGCAGGAGGAGCGGGACATTCCCATCAGAGCAGGACTCTCGTCCCGATTTTGCCATGTACCAAGTTATTTCAGTTAGCCCGGGGGTAAGATTAGCGCAGACACCCATTTAAGGTATTTAAAATAAACAGATCTCGTTTCCGATACCTCCAAGAAAGTTCCATAAAATGGATACCCCTCCGAAAAAAAAAAAAAAAAATTTCAACTGAGAGTAAAGTTTTCTTACATTGAGTGTAAATCTCACCTAATTCAGTAGAGGCAGTAAGCTGTCACCAGCTCTAATCATATAAATCAGGCGGAACATAATAGAATAATATCTACTATTAGATTAGGAATAGTTATATACAGTGACAAACAGACAAGTTAAAGCAGCTTTTAAATAGCTGAACATGGGAATAACTAACTATTGCACAATGCCCTCACTTAAAATTACTGCTAGGAATCAAAATGGTAAAAAAAAAAAAAAAATATCTATAATGCTTCACAATTTATAAGCATTTGGTTATTTGATTTCTTATACAGGCAGTTTATAGTGTTGTAACTGTAAAAATAATAGATAATTAAAAAGATTTTTTCGACTGCAGGATACTGTTCCAATTTAAATGCACTAAAGAGTTAAAATAACAACTTATGTTTTATCTTGAAAAAACTGGGGGAAACGCAGTGAATAATTCATAGGCAACATTGCTAATACTGTTCAAGGAAACCTGGTACTGTTGACTAACACTGTATTCTAGTCTCACCACTACAAACACTTGTGACTAATGTTCAGAAGGAAAAAGAAGAGACAAAAAAAGTGACTCGTGATTAAAGTTTCCTAAATAGTAAGATAAAATAAGAGACAGTATGAACTTCAGTGAAAAAAACCAAAACAACATTGAAAAGGCAAATTGGTGACAATTTTGAAACTGTGAAGGAAAAAAAAAACCTTGCTTTTGGTATCCGGTTTGCTTGTTTCTCCAGTTTGACCACTTCCTAGTTTTGAATTTCAAAAAGGTGCATCAAAACACTGATTTATCTTTCTTCAAGCTAGAACTGTAAAAACAAGAAAGTATATAAAATGTATGGTAGAACAAAAGGATTTCAAAAAAAGGAGTATCTGAATAAATGTGTGGATTATAATGCGTAGCATTAGTTAAATTTGTATCTCAAACTTCCATTGAATTCTCTACTTCATAAAGAAGTACTGTAATATACAGGCGAATATAATCGACAAACTTGCGAAGCCAAGAACAATGAGGGCTGCAAACTGTTCATCAGTAGCAATCATGCTCTTGATCTTAGGATCATCTATGCTTCCCATTTCTCCTGCAAGCATGATCTCGTTTCGCTGAAGCATAAAGGCAACGGATGGGCTGAAAGGTCCACTAAGTTCCTGTGAGGTATCCAAGCACCGGCGGCAGACGGAGACGCGAAACCGATAGTCTGTGTTGACTTGAAGGCCTGAGATGTGGAAGGTGGTCTCTTCTCCCTTGTACACCTGCAAAACGAAACAGTAAGCACAGTCAAACACAAAGGGCAAGACAACTTCCTCCTCTTTTCATAGCATCAAGTAAGTAGTAGATTTTGTACGGATTTAGGCCAGAAAGTTAGGTCAAGTCTGAATCTCTGAAGGAAACAGTTCTGCAGCTCTCAAGGGAAGGAACTCACTAGGTCAATGCAGGTTTTGGAAACAGCGAGGCATGTGGAGGAGTACGTGAGAGATGTCCAACCATGAGAGGTGTCAATACAGAGCGTTCAACAGAGTCAACACACAGAAGAACAGACAAGACTTCAGACAATGCATCACCGTAAGACACACTCATCTTTTGTGTGTGTGATGAATACTACGAACACAGTTCTGACCTCTTAAAATGTGACTAAATGCCTAAAACATGTCTATGACATAAACATTGTGTTTGGCCCCAAAAGGAAGAAAACCTCCAAACTAAGGTTACTGGAAGACATTCGCTGCATAATAAAACAATTGGTTACAAATATTATTTTAATGTACTTTCCCTCACATTTCTGGCAGAATTTTTGACTCCTGAGAGAAATTACACTTTCGGTATTGTAGAAACAATAAAATATTGAATAAGGTATAGAAAAGCTCCTCTTGGTTGCATTGTGTTTGGTTTTTCAGCAATTCAAACCCACCATGTACTTATGTTAATCCAATGTAGGTACCGCATGACTCAGAGCGTGACTCACAATACCAGAGAGAAGAGAGATAACTGAGTATCTAAGAGACAGTTTTGTGACTGAAATGGAAGACGACCACTGGAAACATTTACAAACTTTGAAAACAAATAACCAGTCAACAACTTATATAAGAAGGTTGTTGAAACTTGTATTTTATGAAATGAAAAGCGTGTCACAAAGTCCCTGTGTCTGCTGAAAAAAAAACCACCCTGAACTTCAGATCTTCTTCCTCTGCTTATTATTTAGCTGGTTTCCTTCTCCCCGCTGCGGGAGCAGAAGGCTGAGAGCATCTCTGCCCTCCCCAGGCACAAACTCAACTTTGAAAAGGGTAACAAGAGGGAAATTAAACCTGAGCAGATAGAGGACTTCTCATGCACTACTCTGGTGTAAGAAATACAGGAGGAAAAAGAAGAGACATGCTCAGCTAAACACCACTAAAAGTCCAGCTTTCCTACCCAGTCTTGCCCCTGAGACTCATCCCTTGGTTAAAAAGCCAGTCACTGATTTCTTGAGGAGGTCTGGGACAAAAGATAAAGCTTTTTCTTTGATTCGTTCTCTCCCCTCCTTTTAAACATCCAGTTTTTCCAAATATAGTTTGAATGATGGCGACTCTGAGGTTCTAAGCTGAAGTTCTCTAACTGGCTCACGTCTCTTGGCCCCAAGGCATAAATCAAGACGCAATGTTTAAACAAAATTATGTTACCTTCCTCAAGCAGCTCAGCATTCACAGGAAGCTCACTCTAGCTCAAGTGACAGGAATACAACTAATTTGTACCGTAAATCTCTGCGATTAACCCCAGCTATGCACCACTGCCTTTCTTGTCATCTTTGCTTGTCTTCTCAATGCCAACAAGAAGAGAATCATGAAGTTACAGTAATACAGTAACTGCAGGAGAAACAAAACTGTAGCAGTCCCTGGAAATTACATGAAGGTCCAAACATCTGTTTGCAAAGCACACCTCATCCCAAGAACATCACCACTCCGTTTTCCAATGCCAGTTCCATTTCTAACACCCACCTGTGGTGGGCAACTGTCCTCCACCTACTACACCTCGTTGTAGGTAGTTAACACTTCAGCTTACTCCCAAATGTAAATTATCACACCAAGAAAAGCTGCATGCATTTGGCACATAAATGTAGGTTCAGCAAGTAATTAAAAAAGGATGTGTTCTTCCACAGGACCAGAGTCAAGATTCTTCTACTTGTAAGGCTAACTTAACTCCCATTTCTTCAGACTCTGAGACACGGTAACTCAAACCATGCATCCTTACGGAACAACTGTAGGCAAGGTATGTTTTCTGGTGCTGCTGTAATTATTAATTTCATTTCAAAATGTACAATCAGAAGAGCCTTACATGCCTTTGCCGTAAATGAACGTTTGCAACCAATATGACCGCTTCTAAAACAAAATAAAAATCCAGTAAAACGCAAACAAAAGCATTTAATAAAAGTTTTACAACCTAATCTTCATAAATTATATTTAACAAATACTAGGGATGGGAAATACACAACCTGTCTCTGCACTGAAAAAACATCTGTCCAGTTAAATGGTTTTTTTACTTGTTTTGTTCTGTCGGGGTGGTGAGTACCAGTCTAACTGGAGGCTAAGTTTGGCTAAATCAAAGACTTGCATCTTCATTACAGTCTAATAAATACAGATGACCAAGTTACCTCCAGCCAGCTAGTCAACAGCACTTCTCAGAGAAAGGTCAGCCAGTCCAGTGAGAGAAGAGTGCACCGTTAAAGTTTGAAAAACAGCTGGAAGTACATTGAATACATGAATTAATATTCACTAATGATGCTCTAGAGCTAGGGAGGTGGTGGAAATGGTCCTGCTTTCAGTGGTTTGATGAGTATTTAGAACCAGTGGATCTATGTCCTTTCTCAGTAACAGGTAAAAGATTTTTGTGCTTAATTATCATTTACTTCTGCCAGTCCCTCTATCCTGCACAACTGGCTGCAACAAGCACCCTGGGGCACTACTGGTCCCAGCTCCATTTTGTCTGCACCAGTACCTGCAGGACCAGGCTAAGCCAACGCAGGATGCCCTCACACAAAGATACAGGCTTGGTCGTCAACGCAGTTACACCCTCTGAATGGGCTTAACATACACATCAGAGGAAAAAGAATTAATTTGACAATTATGTATAAGACCTTTAAATTTTCAAACCAAATATTAAACCAAATATGACTGCATAAAGCAGCATGCTTTTTTACATGTAGCACATTATGCTTCAGTGGCCAACGAGTCAAAGTAAAGCAGGTATCCAATTTATCACTTTCAGTTCCTAAAAACAGCTTTTCTGTTGAGGTACCTGAGAATGTAATAAAAGCACGGTGAGCTCTTTGCCTGGCTCCCTCAATGAAAATATCATCACAAGTAATAAACTGCTCTTCAAGCCTCTTATGGCATTTGATCCGATTGATCAAGCCAGACAGCTCAGAGAATTCCTGTAGGCAAGGATTTCTCAATTTCACCAATGTCACTAAATAATTCTAAACCCTCTCCATCTTTTCCAAATAATAAAAACGACAGCCACAATTGCCCTGTAAGTGACACACTGGAAAGTGAAAGATAACTTTACCTGGTTGTTGCACTCCGTTGCAATGACCAGTGTATTTAATAATTAATAAAAGCCTATTTTGCATGGTGATAAGAAGATCGAGAATCAGAGGCAGGTTTCAACCTATTTAGAAGGCATGCTCACTTGAAAGGTTTAACTTCTTCTAAGTCATCTGACAGATTTCTCTAAGAAACTGGCTTATTATTTTATCCAGACTCAAAATCAGGTTCACTTCACTGCGGAGATGCTCACAAACGCGTACGAGTTGCGTGGACAGCCTTGTCTCCTAAACAACGCCAACAAGAGTCTCTCAGATTGCCTTCCATGATGTGGGCTGCCTTGAAAAACTCTAACGAGAAGAAATTATTTGCTTCATCTCATGACAAAAAATTGGCATTGCGAGGCAGAGAAAATACTCAACACAACCAGCACTAATAAATGCCAATGCGTACCGTACAACTATGTTGTATTTTGCTGCGCAACCAGTACAAGTGCCTTTGATGGGCTACTTAAAATAGAGAAAGATAAACTTTTTTTTTTTCAGATTTACACAAAAGAACACAGTGCAGTGAATGTATTTCAGAGATTGTGTGTCTACAGAGTCTGAAACAAAGAAAGTACAATAATAAAAATTAGAGCTTGGTACGACCAACTGGGTTCTCCCAGGCGTCCACCTCTCAGTGCAGGCCCCAGCAGGACTCCCACTCATTGCCGGGGGATTTTTACACAATCACTGCGTCCTACCCACATCTTTTCTTCTCTGAAAAGTGTCTGGGGACAGTTTTCTCCCAGAAGAGATGTAGCAGAAGCTGACGAAACACCATTGCCTCCAAATTCTCAGAAATTTCAAAGGCAGAACATTTTGCCTCACTAGCAAACAATTTAAGGATAAAGAAGCTCTAAAGCTCAGCTCTCACTTCCCACAGGCAGCTCTTACAAAAAGTTGGCTCCTTGGCGATTTGATCCCCAGAGCTGCTCAACTGGGAAGGTAAAACTTGGGCTATTAGGTGTTACGATTGTTATCCCAAACCTCAGCTCCTGCGCTGCCCAACCCAGCCCACTCCCCTAACTCCAGATGAAAGCTACACAAAGCTGGAGAAAATGTTAACACGCTCGAAAGATCAGTTCTGACTGAGTAAGCTTTGCTAAGATGAAACTGCAAGAAAGAGAAGAACAGACCTGGCCCACCAATTCCTGGAATCTGCTGTGATTTGCATCCTGATCTGTAAACACGGAAAATTTGATTTCCTAAGAAGAACTGCAATGTCACAGTGCCATTGCTTTTTGAAGTATGTGAATAGATTAAGTGTACAAATAGAGGAAAAGGAACACATAGCTTAAGAAACAGGAAAAGGAGTATTTGAGATTTTTTTTTTTTTAACATGCTTTTTAGGGAGCTAAATTGTTATCTGTTTAGCTCCTGCAAATCCAATTCTTCAGACAATTCTCACAGAAATATTCACAACGTGTTCTCCCAGAGGAGGACAGGGATGGTTATGGCCCCAGCCTGGAAAAAAGGGCTTTTGAGTACTTTGATACCGCCTCTGCTAGGTGAAGTGGTGGAGGAGTGGTGGCTTTTGGGACGCAGAGAAAGCTAGAGCTTTACCCAAAAGCATGTCAGTGGCTAACATTGCAGCATGGGGAAGGAAATGCTGAAGTGATTTAGCTTATTTTAGAAATTTAATAAGATTATTATTTCCTGTAACTTGAATTTATTTCTATAGCGTAAGCGCGGTGCAATACAGACTGGCGGTCTGCTCCTAGGGGTTCTCACAGCTTGAGAGCTTCAGCTCTCGGATGGCGTACACAGCAAGAGATGAATAAGGAGCTCAAACTTTGAGAGTTAACAGATGGCAATAAGACTTTGCTTTCTCCTGTTAATGTTTTACTTCATCGTGAGTTTTCTATGTTTATTCACTTCAGATACAAAATGCACCAGATGGGTGCTGTGATGCCCTACTTGATAGTGGCTCGCAGGAGCCCCAGAAAAACCAGTGTACTGAAGAGCTACTCTGTGTGAACAAGGCAAGTGAAACATGGCCACTTCAGCTTGCACCCCATGGTGCCAGAACAAATTGAAGCAGACTTCATGCTTACTCAGCACAGGATTTTCCCTTCTATTAATGAAGTCAATATGGGAGAACATTGCATCCTGCACCTTCAGAAGGGCTTCCTAGCAAAGAGCTGGATCAAAATGTGTAATGTAAAATTTTCCCAGAAATAGGAATGAAGTGTCACATCTGTGCTGCCTGAGTAAGGATCTGTGTGAGCTTTCTTATCAAGTCCACTGACACTCTGTGCTTGACAACGTGCCGCTCTGTGTGCACAACTGTTCTGCAAATAATGGTGGGATACAGTCACATTTTGACAAGTCAAACACAGTCATCATTAAAAAGTCCTAAGTCAGTTTTCATTATGATACAATCTTCTTTTTTCAAGCTTTTATTTGGAAGAAAAGACTAAAATGTGCTATGGAAATCATACAACGTTCCTGTCAATAGAACACTACCACACCAGTTTAAAACACATAATACAGTATGCCAAGCCAATATCACAAAAGTTATATTGAACTATGTTTGTCAGAATAACAATCTTTGTAAAATTTCCTGGGGGAGAAACATAGACATATGTCAAACATTCTCCCATTATCTACACACACAAAAAAAAAAAAAAAAAAAAAAAAGAAAAAAAAAAAGAAAAAAAAAAAAAGATTGACACCCATCACCACCTTGATTTCTGCTGTGCATAGTCACCCTACGGACGGCAATGCTTAGTAAATGCTTTGACTTTAATTGGTTTATTCTGCTCCAGGAGATACTTGCATATAAACCCAGATTCAACACTGAAATCAAGAATTAGAGCTTTAAGATAAAATGAGGGAATTGGTTTTGGTCACCTCTCAGCCGTATTCGTCTGAAGTAAATCCACTGGGAGCAGACAGAGATCGGGCTCCATGGATTTCTAACATGTCCTCCTAGTTAAAGCTGTCCAAGGCCTTGCCTTAACTAGTTGCCTTTAAATTGCTGCAAATCAAGCGATCTATTGAGAGGATTACAGACTTGCAACAGAGAAACAGCTTTGTATGTTCTTTAGTTGAAAACTTTCAATTTCAAGGTAATTTTAAAAGTGGGTTTTTATTCTTTGAAACTCTTCTCATCTGTGTTTGGGCTGGAGTAAAACATGTCACAGAAGAGAGAGAACTGTCCCGGAGGGAGGGTGAAGGTGAAAGCATCTGAGGGTGAGTGACCCTACATGTGATCTAAGTCCTGCACAGCCCAGAAATAGCTTGAGATAGCTACACTATTCCTGGTTCTGGCAAAATGCGCTGGCGACTGCTATAGAAACTCCAGTCACTTAAGACACTGTTCTTTCTCGTGGGTGTGTTTAATAGCCTGAAAATCTACAGTATTTTTCATGTGCGCAACCCTTCAAAACAATTTGCAAAACTTTTCTAATATAATATGCCCCCTGAGATACATATGCTAAATATATATGTTACCCGCAGGAACAAAACAGATTTAAAAGTAAATTTAGGACTTGCACTTAAAATGTAATTAATGCATCACTAAAATTACTTTTCAGCTAAATAGCAGTAGGTGATCGCATGCACGCCACAACAAAGGTAAAGTGAAACGCATCAGCCAGACAGTCACAGAAATACATTATATATATTTTTATCTCCTATTCACATACCAGGAGCTACGAGCTGTCCGAGGTAACGGACAGCACGTCAGTGATGGGTCCCAGTGCTGAGATGACACACACATTTCTGATGAGGATAAATAATGGTGATGGGTGAAGCTGCTTTCTGAGACCGTGAAGCAGTGGAACTCTCCCCTTTTCCATGGCTGGTTATCAGCCAGCCCAACTACAGAAGTCGCAGTGCCAGCTCTGAGCATCCCAGCCAGGAGCTGCTTCTACTGAGTCACTGGTGAAAACTCAAGCAAAACACCCCTCAGCAGGGTCATGCTTCACGCGAAATGAAGACATTCAACACAAGAGCCTGAAGGTACTTTTAATTTCCTTTATTGCTGGGTTTTTCATACCACAATGCCTTGACTGCGAAGATTAAGCCATCACCTACTTTAAGGGAACATGAAGCCACGCTCAGTTCTCCCCAAGGACATCCGGAACGTGTTAAGCACTGAAGCTAGGCTTACTAAAGCTGCACGTGGAGGTTGTACATCAAGTCTACTCTGTAAATCAGGCAACAGCAAAATGGCTCCACTTGTCCACTGACATTATGAGGCCAACACGGCACATGGAGGTTTTATTACCTGCACCAGCACTAAAAATGTTTCCCAACAAAAACTGTAATTAGGTTTCTGAATCTTTAGCACCCACGTTGTCTTGCATTTATTTATGTTATTTTTGATAATTCATTAATTTGGAGTAACACTCAAAAACTGACTAAGGAGGAGCAAAGACAGTTGCAAAGTACTACCTTATTCACATTCTTAAGAATTTGATTTAACATATCTCATTGTCTAGTTTGGACTCATTTGGAATCCATACGACAATGAAAGAAAGGACAGGGAAAAGACAGGGCACAGATGAAGTGCAACGTAAATCCTGCAGAGGTGAGACAGATGAAGCCAGAGATCTAGCTATGGATGAGCTGTTCTGTTACAGGTGCTCTGGGGAAGTGTCCACTTGTGCTCTCTAATCACGCCAGACAAGGAAAGAAGGGTCAGCCATATTTAATTCACTTGGTTTCCACAGTGCCTGAACGGACACAGCCTTTTGTGGGACAGCTGAAATACAGCAGTTACACATCCACGCATCAAAACCTCAGACAGGAATGGGATGGCTGAACAAACCAATTAAAAGTAGTGTATTTGACTGAAATCCTTGATGGATCACCTTGGAATTGGCTTAGTGAACGAGGAAGATAATCTACCTACATCACCTTCTCATCTTCAGACAACGGTTAGCACCAGCCAGCTCGGCCGAAAGCACAGGTGGACAGGACCGTAACTTTTCAAAGGTCAGTTCAGTTAGAAACAGCGATTAACTACGGACAGAGCGCAAATCACTCCTACAAGATAACAACGTTCTACATATTCCCTCAGGGGAGAAAACAACCTATTATAGCCCTTAATTTTGACTCAACCTTTACCACAGTTCATGACACATCACCATACGGTATAATTCAATACAGTAGAAAGAACCAGCACAGGAAGTATTCAAAAACCTTTCCATTATATCATCAATTCAGCAATATTAATAAGAGACCATTTTCCTACCTGCTTGTATTCAGATTCTCTTCCAACCAGTACCTGCAGAACATAACCAACAGGATCTCCCTTCATGGGTGGGACCATTTCCCAGGTAATTTCACAGGCGTTTCCTCCCAGCTGTGTCACTCGAGGGGCTACAATAAAATTCCATGTGTTAGCGTTTAGTATAAAGATCCCATTGAAATCTCTTTCATTTTACACACACTGTAACATATATGAGAACATTTTAAAAAGAGAACTCCAGGACATCACAGGGGCTAGTAGCACATGATATGTACTGTATTTATGTGTCCAAAAATCAAATTGCTATCACCACTGAATGAAAGAAGTAAAACTGTGGCTGGATTTTTAAGTCATTCAAAAGTCACATTTATCTCAGGACAGTCTTGTCTGATTAAGCAGTTCAAGATTCTTGTGATACTAAAAAAAATAACAAACATTGCTCACAGAAAACTGGGTGAAATTTAGAGCTGATTAACAAGTTCCTAAGAAGTTTACTGTAGGACCCAGATCACTTCTGCAGACAGACAGCGAACTGCTAGAGCATCTCTCATCTGTCAGCTGTGTGAGCTGCTAGAAAGGAGTGTGTGTGATAAAAATAATTTTTAACTTTTAAAAACTCAATTGCAATTCTGTGCACCGATCTTTTCAAAGTAGAAGCCAATGCAGAAATTACACTGGCATTAAGAACGGCAGTAATTTTGTGAAGTTCTGAGCAAACACTGGTGTATTCCTTCCATGCTACATGTCACTGAAAGAGAGAAATAATATAAAACATTTCATCCAGGAAAAAAGGGATAAGGAATGTGAGAAAGGAAGCTAAATACTCTTGTGTATTAGAGATTAAGTCCAGCTTGGGAAGCAAAAGTACAAGCATGATTTTCAAGACTTGGACTTATACCTAACATTCGGATGGTCAGACCTGCTACTTCTAGTACTAGTGCACCCTCTAGTACTCTAGAAAAATTCAATTTGTCAGCTGTTATAATGCTGCCGTGTCCTTGAGAGAGTCTCTCACCAGCTGAAAGCCAAAAGTCACCGTACGATGCCTGACGGCAAGCTTGCAGGTGAGCTGAGCAGAGCTCCAACAGCAGCAGCATGGACAGCTAAGTACCTGGCGCTGGAAGGCATCCAGGGTTCACCAGCCTCTTGATCAGGCAGAGCAAGCAAGCACATGACCAAAAAATGAAACAAGGTGAAAAAACGGTGCTAAACACTTCACCGGGCGGTTAACGTGTGCACGTGCAAGGACATGAGCTTGTTAAAGGCAATATAGACTCCCAGCCCCACGAAATCAGACAACAGGAGAGACTATCAAAGAAACAAACGCTGCTGCTCCCGCATACATTACATGGATTTTAGACTAATTCCTTGCCCCCCAAGAGGAACACATGAATCACACGCAGACTCAAATATAATAAATATCCATTTGCTCCTCTCTGCACATCTGCCCGCGTTGAGAGACTGATAAACAGATGCCTTCTTCTCAGCTGACAACAGTCTCAATTATTTTTCCTCCTCCTTCCATCCCTCACCCTCATACGCGTAGATTTTTGTCTGATACTTACAAAACACTACCATTAACAATGATGCTATTTTAGAGTTGGCATCACTAAGTGAGTAATTAGGGTACTTTACAGGAGAACACACACGTGCTTCTGATACACAAAAAACTATACTAAGTTTTTCACCTGCATTCCTTTCTATTGCTCCGAACATGGAAGGGAATCAACACCGTTATTTTGCCTCAACAGATGTCTCTTCCCTACAGATTTACCTCTTCACGGCAGTGTGCGCTAACGCAGTTTCTGTTGTGCCCTTTTCTCCAGGAGAGCCACTGTTTTGTCAGGTACCTGTGGCCCCAGCCCACACACGACTTGGTATTTGCACCGTATCTTAACTGCTTCATATTCAGTCCAGAGCAGGAGTCACATTTAACAGGAACTAAATAGGCAGGCAGGGAGTTCAAAACAAAAACCTAGGTGAGATCTGAATTTAATCAAATGGATTTCTGTCCAGCTAAATGAAAATGCAGCTACAGTGCACGCAGGCACCCCTTTGCCAGTTTGACCCACTCAGTGCAGCTAAGACAAGCAACGGCAACGGGGACTCCGCATCTGCGAGTGACACGTGCCTGCGCCCAGGCGCTCCGACAGCTGCAGATGCTACAGCTGTGGAGCACATCTGCCCTGCTAAGCTCACCTCCGCCGGCCTGGTTCATCTAGCAGGAGCTCCCTGCGCTTCGCTGGGCAGCGTACCGGACAATCAAGCCAGGGTAATTCATTGCTGGGTAAGTGTATTTCCCCCTGAACTTTACACCAAACACATACAGGTACTGTTTTCCAGAAAAAGCACTGAAGCAAATGCTAAAAGCCAGGAATATCCAGATCCAGGTAGGCACGAAGGTGGGATTCTCGTGTACGCTAGTTTTTGTGTAGTGAAGCCGCTCTCCCCGTGTTTCCTTTGTGCTTGAGACTCTTCATGGGGGTGACTCAGAGCAGCTAACCTAGGGACCAGGGAAGTTACACCTCAGCAGTGTCTTCCCCTCTCTAAATCATTGATCACAAATGGTGTAAAAACCACTAAAGCCAGATTTTAAATACAGCTGAGCAAATGAAGCCCCTCTGACAACGTACCAGTTGCTGTTTCTCACAGTAAACAGGACCACTTGACAAAGGAGTTTTAAGCACACAGGGGAAAAAAAAAGGTGCATCTGATTTCAGCTCAGTTTAGCTGACAGTCAATACAGCAAATTCACTGCCTTTCCAATAGTTCTCCTTGGAGGGAAGGAGCAAAATCACTTAGGTCAAAATTTGCACGCAGTAGAAGACGTTTCATTATGAAACTTAATTTAATGAGGCCTTTTGTTCTTCTAGGGAAACACATGCTAAGTGAGATAAAGAATCTAATGCTTTATGTATGTGAAATATCATTATTAACTTTATAAATTAAAGGAAAAATAAACTCTGAAGGGCTATGCTGAATGTCACTTACCCAACTTAAACCAACATGTAACTTTACTAACGCTTAAGTCGGTACGTACACATATATACTAAAGTTGCTACATCCCCTACAGCAGTGCTGCGGTAATCCAGAGTAATCTCCTGGTAAAAAATATTGTTAGCAGCAGCCTTTTAACAGTTTATGTATAACAACAGCAGTTGGTATAACATTCCAATTGTTTCTATGAATGTTTTTGGTGATACTTTAGCTTTGCACCATAACTTAACTTCACAATTCACAGAAATACACAAGCAGCACAAACTGATTTTTCACATCTGTTATTGCATGCTTACATTGACCCTTACAAACTCACTGCATACTTACCAATTACTTGAATAATTACATGTTACTTACACATATGTAAAAATCTATTGCATACCTTTGATTGCAGGCGGGACTGACTTTGTTGTGCAGAATGTACAGATTTCTGAGAAAGGCCCCTCCCCAGCATCATTGACCGCCTGTATTCTGAAGGAGTAGCATGTGGATTCTGTCAGTCTTTGTATCTTATACGTATGACTCGGGCCCCTGTAAATCGGAATAAACCTGGAAACAATAAAAATGAGGACATGTAGTTACACCGCAGTGGCGCTGACGTTTCTGGCTATTACACATACCAGTGCAAGGTGTCCATAGCGCGAAAACCGGCGCAGCGTGCTTGCAGAGCCATTAAAGGCAAGTATAAAATGGCATGTTATTAACACACTGACAATGATTAGCAGGTTAGGGAAAGCAGAAGTTCATTGTCCCTTTTGCAACTAATACTTATGTCACAAAATGATTATGTGAATTATCAGGAAAAGCATCTGTCAATGCATTTCCTACCACCTGGTAATCAAAATGGATTCAACCTGCATTCTGCTACACAACACCGCGCCTCTGATTTAAAAGTATGTTTAAAACAAGATTAATCCTTTGAGTCTTTTATTGCTTGATATGGATTTTATTCGCACATCAAAGATCACATCTTAAACTCATCCGTGCCATGTTAAGCTAGAGTAACTATTTAAATCAGAACACACAGATTGCGTAATATATGTGTAATCTATTATATATTTGTCAGTTTTGAAGAGTTCACAGACCACGGAGAGCCAAACAGCAGAGATAGAAGCAGATTCAGAGAGAACAGATGATGGTCTGTGAGTGAAAAGGCACAGGGGAAGCACGATTATAGCGAGGGTGAGATGGAGGATGGAAAAGGACGCCAGCTTAGGAGCTCGGCGGGACGCCTGCACCCACAGCTCTGCTCGAGAGCCAGCTGAGAAGACGACGACAGCACAACATGAAGGGAAGTGACTTCCAAAATACTTCCATTGACAAGACCAAACATCAGCACACACAAACTTGTCCAACAATGCAATACAGAACAAAATCAATGTCATTTAATCTAAGGAGAAAAAAAAAAGGAAAAAAAAAAAAAGTACAGGCTCCTACAGAGAATCTGACTTACATTTTCAATTGCTCTGCTCAGATAATGTTTTTTGGTACTAGTCATATGTTAGCCAGCAATTTCTGAGATCCTGACCCCCAGGTGCTGAGCAGAATGGGGATGAGGGTAAATAAAGAGGAAGGACCAGCATCTTGCATCAACCTGCTTAACCTCCACTGGGGAACAAGGTCTTATTTGAAACAGTCCTCAATCTGGAGAACATAAAATTCACCGCGTAGGACACTGGTCTTTTTACACTTCTTCAAATATCTGAACTATTTCAGCAGATTTTAAGTCACCAGGAAGCCAACAGAGAGATGTGGTTTTGAGCTCCCTGTCTAGGTGCTAGCTTTATCTTGGATAATAAGTCCTTTGGCTTTACACAGCATAACCAATTTGAGCAGTTCAAAGAAACTGGGTCTGTCATTAGCTCTCAGGGACAGAAATCAATTCATATTACATTATGATTGAAATCCACGGAAGTACGAACAGAGAGATCAAGAATCACCTGTAATAAAAAGAAATGTTCAGGTAATTTAAATTGCTGGAAATGTACTCTGAGGACTAATGTGACTTACTACCCCCACTGAGCTTTAGTAAGCCCCTTGACCTTGACTGGAAATCAAAGATCTATGCCCACAAGTTCTTAAGAAGAGATTTTAGAGCCAATTTCCAAAGAAAATATATTTTTTCAACCTTATGCTTATGCAGTTTTCAGAACTGCCTGCTATCCCACATTTTCGAGGCTCACGTAAGCAGCTATGGCACATTTCAGAAGACTGCCGCAGACGTGTTCTCATGGAGTAAGATTTCTTGGGATTCACTGCATGATGAACAAAGCACACGTATTTAGGACAGCAATAAGACTGAAAAGACGAGACTACTCTGTCTGCTTCTTCCTCTCCACCTCTTGTAGCTCAATCAGGCAGTGGGCTCGGAAATCAGTGCAGCACTTGTAGAAGTGCCGAGACTTGTCTCTGACCCTGATCCAAGGGCAACAGAGAGCAAAAAAAGATGCAATGCAGTATTTTAGACCAATGTCCATTTTGTTATCATCTGTGGAGCCAGGTAAGCAGGGGAGGATAAATACACTGTACCAGCTACCACACAAGCACACCCATACCCCAGTCTGGGCTTACAGTACACTTGCTAGACATTTATACAGTGAATACCAATGACTTACTGCTCCAATTACTCTTTCACCTTTTGAATATTATTAAGGCTTTGTAGCATTGAAAAAGTGATCTGGCAAAACACTTGAGCTCCTCCTACCATTTGGGAACCAGACTAACACTCCCACCTGGTTTCCATCCCCACCCCTTTTTACTTCTCTATCTCAAAAAACATCCGTAATGAAAGCAAAAACCATTACGGAGAAGCTTGCATCCATATTCCATACAAAAGACTGTAATGGAAGCACACTTGTAACTTCTGAGATTCAACCATCTTTGAAGAAAGAGGGCTTCCAATTTTGGAAGAAGAAAGGCTTGATTACTAAGCCAATCAAATTCAATTGCTAGTAGGCTTCACTGTGACAATAATGCTTTGTAATTGTGTTTGAAGATGTGGATCATGATGTAAGAAACATAATGAGGATGAAACATTTAGACTTTGAAATACTAGTGATTCTTTTATCATAACGTAGTATTTTCCTCATGTCTAAAGTAGGTACCTCACACTCCTCCAGAATTGTTTCTGTTATTGTTAGAAGCAGTGTAGTTATTTGATGTGTGTAGTTACTTGATGTAGATGGCTATAGACTTGGAGCAGTATATCTTACAGCCCAGGGAGGAGCCTGTGGTTGAACATAACCAAAATACAGCCGCTTGACAAGCTGCCACTCGTCCCTTCGGTCAAAACGGATATGCTTTTAGCTGCAATGTTGAAAAAGTTCATTTAAACTTCAGTGAAATCACACTCAAATACTAATATGGTGACGTCTGCGGTGAAGGTCCCTTAGGACGTGTGGCAGCTACGCCTGCCCCAGCCTCCCTGTCCCCTTCTCCATGCTGCTCCTTCAGTACCAGTATTTACAGGGCCAAAAGGAACTGGAGCTGAGAACTGATACACCTCAAAGATCTCTGTAAATGGGCAGTCTTACACTGGATGAATTCCGTAGCTGGTCCAGTGTCACGTTAGGGTAGCTGTACCGGTAAAGCTGTGGGTGTTTAAACAAGGCAAAAGTGCTCCTTTTCCTCTACAGGAACACACTTAGAGAAATTGGTGTGTTTATTGTGGTTTCTGATTTCTTCATCGCTCTTCCCTTCCAAGACACACAGAACCAAAACAACACATGCTCCCCTGTGTCTCAGCCAGGCCGTGCTCTACCCTCTGCCTGCTTTCATGCTTTCACACTCTGAAGTGTGCTGAACAAACACCAAGAATTTTTCAATTCTAAGAGGTTTGCCTAGCTGCATTTAAAAGACAGCAGTCTGTATAGCTTAAACTGGCATCTTGGTCTTGGAGAAAACTCTACCGGTGTGGGTTAACGGCATTCTCAAGACAGTAGCCTTTTTTTTTTTTTTTAAACAAAGTCTGCACCATCCACAAATAAATCTGTATTATTCACATTTAAGTAAAGTACCAGCAGAAACTGAAAAAACCCCAACTTTCTCTAGGGAAGGAGACACTCCCAGAGGCTACTTCTCCCTCACCTCACCTGAGCAGTCCCAGTTCTCCCGGTCCCAGAAATTCTCATGTCAGTCACGGATTATTAATTTACTTACACTCAGTGGAGGAGAGAGAACACAATGTCCTAGAATGATTGTTTGGGAGACACCACTGCTGTTTGTTTTTCAGCAATACCTTTTTATTCTCAGTGAAGACCTTCTTGGAAATGTTTTACTTGTTGCAGCTATTTTGTTACCTCCACTTCAGTCACTTCCAGTGGAGTGGAGGAATATGAATGTACTCGCTCCGTCTCCGTTCATTAGCTCCCAGCACATTTTAATCAGCAGGTTCCCATTCAAACTCTTGGGTTTTGTTTGTATTTCAGTAACCTGTTTGTCTTTATTATTAAATTTGAAAGAAAATACCATACAGCACTAAACAAGACCGCAATCCTGAGCCAAGTACAGAGGCTAAAATAACCATCCGAATGATTCCGTTACTGCCTCCCAGAAACATCCGGTGATTTCCCACAATTTGGGCTGGAGAGAAATCATTAATACAGCACTGGTCTGATCTGGCAACCTCAGGCTTCGTTTCAGCACACCTGAAGAGAAGTGATTGTAGTCAGATGGGAGGCTTTTTTTTTTTTTTTTTTTTTTTTTTTGTCTTCGCTTAGCCCAGCACATCCGCAGGCTAGACAAAGAGAACCTGCAGCCAAAAATCGATTTTTAGCTTGCTTCTACTAGATCATCTTTCATCTGCTGCTGTATTTGAGCACGTAATCTGTATTTACGATAGACAGTCACTTGTCAGATGGCTGGAATTACTGAAAATGGAGATGCCTTAACCTACAGAAGTTCCCACATCGCAAGAAAAATGACGTTGTTTGGAAGGAGCTCCTGGGCACATTGAGGAGGAATGGCAGACAGACCAACAAAGTGCCTGACGGATGATTCCTGTGTGCAGCCACATCAGAGGCCACAGAACTAATAGGAAGAACAGTACTGAGCGCAACTTGATGTGAATTAAAAGCATTTGAATGTAAGCTCTGGGAGAAATTAGGGAGAGCATCCAGTGGCCTGTCAAAACTATACAATCAAGAACAACGAGATTACTAGGCAGCTGCCAACACCATGGCTTGCAATAGCAATGGATTAATAATTAACAGTAGGTACAAATAGGAGTGGACTTAACAAAGCAAAACCCAGAGGAAAAAAACTCCACAGTTCTGCGGTGGCAAACCAACGCTCTTACAGTTGTATGTGTTTTTAACTTCTTTGTGCAGCACTACAATCCACTTTCCCAGCGTGGCAGCAACAGCCTCTGCGAATGACCCCCATTCAGCGCACCGTGTTCGGAACCACCCGCTGACCCGGCAGTCGCAGTAACGCCGTCCGGCAGAGCTCACCGAGGGAGCAAAGCATAGCCTCCACCAGCTTCACCAAAATGAAGTTGGAACCTAAAGCTGTGCTCTTGGAAAACTGGCCAGCACGGTCCTGTGGCTCCAAGCAGGACCCCATCACCACTTTAGATATTAAACAGTCATAAAAGAGCAAATTGGTCCACTGTGTTTCTGTGTAGTGAACTACTGAATTTCTGACCAAACCAGGGATTCTTTGAACATACTTATGGAAAAGCATCTAATTCTGCGTCTCGGTAGATTCCCAGTATCTGAAACATCTAAAACATTTAACACTGTTTTCTCACACCTCCCTGTGTCTCAAAACACGACACACACAGAGTTCACTCGCATCTACTAAAAATGTTGTTTTTCTCCCGTTTCTAGGAACAAAGCTGGAATGCATTAACAAGTTAAGCTTTTTACACTTGGAACCGCTCCTCCTCGTCTCTTGTTTGCACAGCGCTTACTGCAGAGCCCCAACTATCTGATCAGAATGCTCTTAATATAAATATCATTACTGTGAATAGTAATACTCATCTACACAGTGCCACGATACGAAGACAGACTACTTGAAAGACTTTTCTGAACGTTAACTCTCTATTTAGCCAGGCTTGCAGAGTAAACTGCAGCATGTCACACGTTAATTCTTCATTTCCTTTCATCGTTGTTTTACCCAATCGAAAAATTATTTTTCCTGCAGGTTGTGCAAGGATATGTTAACGTATCTGATTTTATATTTTAATAGAATTTCACAAGTCAGCAGAGCTGATACATGGATGTATGTCTATGGCCTCTGGGACATTCATATCCTAACCAGAGAAACAGTGCGTGCACAATGACTGTGCCCAATTAATATTTACAGTCATTAGGCCAGTTCTATTTTGTGATCAATTTTTCATTTACATTGAAGAATTATATCTCCTTAAATGGCAAGCACGTGTAATTTAGCAAAGTATTTTGAAATAGTTTAATATCCACATAAATCATCTTTCCAATGCTATGAATGGGAAATACTACTCCTGTTTACCCAGTACAGGGCCATAACTCATTTATTCAGTAAATAACCTAACAAAAGCAACTGCAGTTTAGAAAGCCAGTGAACACCATCTCTTACAATGCACTTACAAAAGCAGGCTTACTAAGAATTGTCAATGATCCTTCATTGATATTTTTAAAGAATATGTTTCAGTTGCTTCTTGGCCAACCTTACCAATGATTCCCCCTTAAAATATAATTAAATATATTAATATAATTCTGTATACATACAAAAATAATAGAATTCATCTCAGCTGCAACATACGTTCAGCTGAAAGAAACGCAAGCAACTGATAAATGACCCACTAATAATGCACTTGCTAATTCTCTTTTTCAGACTGGATATTGTAAGCATTTTAAGAGACTAAGAGGTATAATTAGTTGTAGGAACAACTAAAGACTAATTACCAGTACAGGGAAAAAAATCACAAGCATTACTATAATTAGATTCATTTGTTTCACTTGGAGAGGAAAAAAAAAAAAAAACACAGTATGCTGGATTATTTTCTTGACATGACTAGGAGTCAAATCTGATAGTTTATTTTAAAAAGAAATAAATTTTGTAGTCCTCTTTACATAAAGGTCAACTACTCTCAACTAACCTTCTCGTGTACTGTGCTTTCTAGAAACAGATTTTTCTTCATTTCCACTTAATGCTACAGGTAATTGAAAGGACAAGAGATGCTAATTTGATCTTCCTAAATGTCACGCACTGAAGAGCCAACGAGAGCTAACAGGTACATTTCTGATGTGCACACCTTTTCGAGCCCCAATATTAATCAGTGTCGGGAGATTTCCAAGTATTTTGTTTCATGGGTCTTGCAATCAATGAAACATTTAGTCTCCAACGACTGGCCTGTTACACCTCATTACAGTATGGAGAAGTTAAAAACAAATCTTAATCGCCGGGAGACATTCAAGAGCACTGTCTGACTATTACTGCATAAACCCAGAGCTGAATCTTTGCAAAAAGGCCATTAAATCTATCAGGGCCAAAATATCACTTATTAACAATTTCCTTTTTTGAAAATAATTTTCTCATCTTTGTATTTCTGTTTATGAAAATGCTTCTATGGCATTTTAAAGGTAACTCCTACTCTAAACCTTGTAAGCAAGCAACATTACAATAAGCAACCTGCATGCTCAGATTCACCAAAGAAGGGAAATTTGTAATACTGAGTTGAGAAATTTCAATATAAAGGTGTTAAAAGTAATTTCAGATGTCTCAGAGAAGGCAGTAAGAATATCTTCTGAAAGACTATGGATACGACAGAGGTCAATTCTGAGTGATCCATGTTTACGCCACAGCCTCTTCACCCCAGTCAGGTGCTGTCTCTTCTCTAAAAAGAGGAGACACCATGGAACCTTCCTACAACCCTTTCAAACCATAAAAAGACTCCAAAACATCCTTGTAGATAATGTATTCGGTATCATTTTTCACCAGACACTAGCATTTAATTATTCCATTAGATGTTCACCGTTTACTTGCATTAGTCTGTTACGGCACCGCACAATTAAAACGGCCAGCAATGCTCAGAGAACCGTATTGCAGTGTTTTTCACAAGCACACACACCACTGGGTCACCCCTCAGTCACAATGGGGTTTATTTTATGGGACTGATCTAAGAGAGGACTTCTACCTCTGTAACTAACTGCTGTTTCTACCAGTTCACGTGTGGGCTGTCATTCTGTGCTCAACAGCAATGATAGCTCTCCTGAACGTACAAAAGTCCTTCGCTGTCGTATCCTTTCAGGAACATCTCTCATTGTGATCGATGCACGCAACGGGGAGCAAAAAGGGATCACCAGATAGGGAACAAAGAAACAGATCTTACTGACAAGACCTGCCAGCTCCAACCGTTCTCAAACACAGCACCTGGCACAGACAACAGTGCACCCATCCCACTCCTCTGCTGTGCCCACGCCGGTGTGCGCTCCATCCGCCGGAGGGCTCAGGGCCACGGCTCGTTTCAGGTATTATCTGATTTAATTATTACAAAGCCACCCTCCAAACGGAGCCATTTCATGCAAGGATGCTGCTCAAGCAGGAGGAGACAGTGCAAGGTAGATGATGCTTCTCTGCATCTTTGGGAGCTCACGTGGCCTGCAAGCTGAATTTAAAGCTAACACCTAGCAGAGTAACAAGTTCAAATTCCACCTAATTAACAGCTCTTCAGGGACCGCTTGCCGTGGGAGAAGTTTCTGTAAAAGCAAAGGATGATGCTAAAGCCTTGTGCAAAAGTAAAGGGGAAAAAGCCTTCCTTCTCTGCTGCCAGGTAACAATGTATTTTATTCTTACAAGGAAACATTATTTCCTCCAACATAAAAACAGGTTTAAAACAATTTACAATTCTTCCCCATCCTACCTGCAGTGCTACATGAAAGCAAACAAAAGCAGCCCGCTGGATGTTTCTTTAGAGCTGACTGGATCACACGCTGCTGCAGGTGATGGGCTCCTGCCAAGCATCACCGCGCTCTGAAGAAACTGTTTTTATCAGTCAGACTTTCAAATGGGCATTTATATTCATTGGACACCTCTCAGTATTAATTCCTCTCCGCAGCAGTACAGTTGAGACACTGGGAGGTGTTTAGGCATTATTCATGGTGGCTTTATTACTTACAATTAGAGCTTTTGGGCCAGATCTTCAGCTGACAAACTCAGCCCAGTTCTATTTAAATTAAAGGAATCATGCTAATTTACACCAAATTACGATCTGCACTGAAGGTTTCTAAGGATTATCTACTTGATACATTGGTTGTTTTACCTAATTAAACTAGTTGAGAGTGTATCTTAGTAAATTAGGAGCCATCTCTGATATTTATGCATTGAAGAGCTCAGACTGTTAGGCGATACTCGCATATCGTCCTTCTTTCCTTCCCTTTTTTAACTGAATATATCTCATCACAACTTTGGAGCTACATTATCAAATATTCCCATAAAAATTCTGCATGGGAAAGTATTCTTTTGCTAAGCATTGACCATTTAATATTCATTTTTGCATTTCTTGCATGCTGAAAGCTCTCATTGAAGAAAATTTTAGGGAAGTGAAACATGGTGGATGAGCTCTTCTGCATTCTTATTTCATAAATACTGTGTCGCTACCAAGCTGACACCAAGCTCCTATCTTGCAATGCTCCAAACTATTACAGCTGCAAAATCCTGATCATCACGTTGCCTAAAACGCCTTGTTCTGCTCAGTTTTGCCTTTCCTAGACCCCTGATTTTGTAACCATATGTTTTATTAATAGCGCGTTGGGTGCAATATCTTTGTTTTGTATCTTCCAAAGGGTAAAGCACTATGACCACTAAACTTGGTATTAACTTTTATTGGCAGAGGGGCCAGGGTTTTGCTAAAACTTCAACAGTACAGCACTGATTTCGATTGTTCTATAATAACTTTAACAGCTTTGTTACATAATTTGTTCAGTTAGACTATAGGCACAGAATCTCTATTAAAACAGTTTTTTGTATATACTTGTAGGTGTGAAGTAATCAGGAAAACAGCATTTTTCTTACTGTGATTCACAACTGCATGAAGATGAACCAGAATTAATTCTCATTAACGCAATGGAAAGATTAATCTCTCTTACCTTTTATTTCTGTCTTCTATCTGCAAGATATAGACCATGTCATCGGCAGCGTGAAGCTTGGAACTGCTGTCTCCCCATTTCAGCTTCAGGCTCTGAGGACCTGCTGCAGCACACTCTAACCGAGGAGGTAAGGGTGGTAATGGCCTGGTTTTGGCTTTAATAAAGTGGCTAAATGGTCCAGCTCCAATTTCATTGACAGCCTGGATCCTGATCCTGAAACGAACAACGAAAAGGTGAATGTTAAATAAAGGTGTAACTGCCATGAAACCCACCTCCGTGTTGGTAAATACCTCTGAAGACCAAAGAATGGCTTTATTTCACTATGCGCAGCATCTCATGTGCTATTTAATCATGAAATTCTACTGGAAAGAGCTGACTGAGAAGGTTAAATCCACGAACCACCTACACGCCTTACACAAACTGGAAATATTGACCATCAGTGAATTATCTATTAGACCAAATACAAATTGGACTCAAGTCACTCTCAAGAGGCACAAAAGCTCTTGAGCCACCTGAATCACATTACGGACATTCAGAAGAAGAGAGCCGCAGATCACCTCACGTAGTTACAATTTGGAAATATTTTTAAGACTGATCCAGACTGATAAATTCTATTTCTTTCTAAAGACAGTCACTCTTGGCTTCTGTTTGGTCCCTCTCTCTTATCTGTCTGCACCTTTGTTTAATAATTTGCACAGTGAGAATCTGCTTACAGGAATGAGTGAAGAGCAGTAGTCTTTTACTATGGTAACATCAACAGCAACATCACAACAACAATGTGAAATACGCATTTCGAAAGAGCTCTGAGGACTTTAGATATGAGATTCTGTGTAAATAGAAATATTGGTATGGAAGATCCTGAAAGATTTCAAAAATTTGTTAAATCAAAATGAAAATAAGAGAAGCAGGATGGGCAAACTAATCAGGTTTTTAGACAGATCAACCTAGTTTAGATAGCTGGACAGACGCCATTTACTTTAGAAATCCTGCACATAGCAGCCTACTATTTTCTCATGGGAAAAGACTCTACAAGAAGCATTGCTGCCTCTCAAAGCTATCAGCCACCAAGGAGCCAGAACTCCCAGGAAGGGTGGGAGGGGGAGAAAAGCAGGACCTGGTGCACCCCTACAACCGCCTGCTTGAGAGAAAGCAGAAGATAAAGAACTGTCTTCAGCTGTCAGAGCTACTTACTTTGGTTAAAGTACATAAAGTGATGTAAGTTCATATAAACAACATATGGAAAATTACTTTGCTTTGAACAGCAAGTTTTCAGCTCAATTGTTAGGTGAAGTTAAAAGGATATTATTAAAAAAAACCCCACAAAAATATTTTCTGCAATTTCAAGAACAAAAAGGGTTAAATTATTAATAAACATTGCAAAATAATAGAGCCTTATCTACTGATTAAGTAGCTAAAGTAACTGTATGCTGTAAGAACGCGCTGTTTACACAGTCATGTGTAAATGCGTGGTTAAACCTTTGCTTATTGATCTAGCCATTAGCGAGGTAAAATATTGCTGGCTGTGGAGCTGCATTTTCCTTTTAACTTTCCTTTTAGTTTCAGGAAATGCATCCTGACCACCATACACCACTACACAACGGTGATTTCATCCTCTTCCTCCGAAACGGTCGACGGTCGGAAGAAAGTTCTAGTGGGAGTCCATTCTGCAACTGCTGCACACAAGCATTTGTCACAGAAAGAACAAAAGGCTTTTCTAGTACCTTAAGAAATCCAATTAATATAGGCATTGATTTTATTTCATACTCTGTTAGTGGTTTACTTTGGGTTGAAAAGTCATTACATTAATATTTAATGGTCTTTCCAAGTTTTAGGAAAAAAAAAAAAAAAGTGAAAACTGCCTGAATTTTCACTGGATTCTGGCAAATAATCCATTAGCTCATAAGTAAACACATAAACAATAACAGCTACATTACAATATACTACTTTTTTTTGTCAACTGAGCACAGCAACATGCTGTAGAGCACACAGCCTTTTTTTTGTTCGTTTTATTTTGTATTGTCCAAAGTCCCAGACCCAGCTCTCGCCTCCTGCTGAACCGCAGCAGCGTTTCCTCAACGGCCTTGGAAATGTTCGCAGGGAGGGGGAGGAGAAGGGGAAAAAGAAAGCTGAGAAAGGAGGATCATCCGGAGGAAAAGGGGGAGCACAGGGTGGTGGGAGAAGACCTTGTGCATCTCTGCTCCAGCTCAGGGGCTTTCCTGCGTCCCTGCCCCAGCCTGGGACACTCCCAGCTCCTCCAGCTGGGTGGCACAGCCACAGCAGGTAAGTTAACTTCCACAATTAAGTGGAAACCAATTACTGTTCACAGAACTAATACTGGGAAAAACAAATTTCTGATTAACATCCTTATTTTTCTGTAAAAGCAGTATATAGACATGTAGAAATATTTGCAATAAAGCCACTTCCTGAATTCCTTTCAGCTGTTTCACTACTGGTTTTTAAGTTAAAATACCCCAAACATCATCTTGGAAAGGTGTTTTTAAAAGCTGACAGTCACAACTTGAAAGTAAGTTTTTTTAAATGATAAAGACTATGTTTAGGGCTAGCACTGAACTCTGCAGACCCTGAACCAATAATATTTGTATTCATTCTCACATTTTCCCACTGTATCTTTTAAACATTAAGGGGAAAAAAAAAAAAAAAAATCAGACTAGGCAAATTTAGAAACCATATCTTTAACAGACCATTCTGAATTATAAGATTCTTGACCCAGGAAAATAAACAGACTAAACAGGATGCTATTTTCAGTTTGGTCACAAAATCTTTTGTATAGTACTCCAACAAACTGAAAAGTCACTTTTGAATTAATCTTCGAGTCTGACATGAGAAGAGTTTGATTTGCTAGTTCCCAGAAGTGGAATGCTACCAGCTGCAATACACTTGCCTGCAGAAACCTCTGGGAGTTAAAATGCCAAGGACTTGAACAGGCAGGAGAAGCAGTATGCTCCACCATCATCATCATCACAGACTGCGACCACAGGCAGCCTCCAGTACGAGCCAATCTCACGGATCCCCGCTCAGACTGCACTTCTGGGGCTGGGGCAAGACTTAGTCTTATGCTCTGAAATATAAATTTTGTTGTATAGCCCACGGAAGCACTGCTCACTTGATCATCCTGGTGCACTCTCCTCTCTTCATCGTGGAAGATCTTTCCCTCAATATAGTTTAGAAACTCAAAATGTCTAGAATTTGTATCCCTAAAACAAATTAAAATTAGGTGTTATTATTGAAATTTAATAAGGCTACTATGTATTTCTGTAAACTATGCAACTTCAGAGGAAAATAAGCATTCTTAAAAATCTGAAGTTGTTTTGGAGTAAAGTACTGCAGCAGCGCACTACAATTAACTATGGAAAGCGTTGAGCAAAGCTTGGGAACAGAGTGTAACAGAAAAATCAGTATTTTTATTACTGTTGAATACTTATTTACTGCAGAACATTTATTAACTCACTTCTAGTTCCATCAATTCACGGAAAATCAGTCCAAGTATTATTACCCTATCATCAGACCTTCCAGAGCTCCATGACTATGTCAATAAAACGGAAAGGCTGCAGAACTCTCAGATGTATTTCTACAGCTGCTCACCAGCGACGCTGTTTACACAGAGGTTTTATGAGGCATCTGCTTTTTGCAACAGGCATGCTGGTCTGTGTCTGACCCCGGAGAAGTCCTCTTGAAACCAGCCCTGTGCTGGCCGCTAGCTGCATGGCAGAGGCATACCCTCGTTCCTCCTGGCGTGAATGTATTTTGGGATGCAAATCCTTCTTGTGGCACGCTGGCTGGATTTGCTACTAAGACAGAGAAACCATCAAACCTGTCAGCTTCGAGCCCACCTCCGCAAAGAGTCCGGAGCTTGCTCGGCATATACTTGAGTTGCTCATGTATGGCCATTCCCCACAGAAGCTAGAATCCAACAAGTTAGAATCACACCGCTACTCAAAACAACGTTCCTTTCCGATTTTGGACTTGGTGGTTTCATAATAAGAGATTTGCTTTCAAGTTCAGGTTCCCACAAACAAAAACATTGACAGTGAAATTCCAATGCAACTAAAACATCTGAGTCCTTTGCTGATTTACTTCAAATTCTGCTGAAACTTTGGCAAGAGAGTTCAGAGTCTCAAACCCAGTAGTGTTGGGCTTGTTTAGTCTAGGAAAAACAAGGCCTGGAAGCAAACACGGTCACGGCTGTTAAACACAGCAGAGAATAAACACTTGAGAGAGAGAAGATCTAGCTGAGTTAAACAAAGTTGACATAAAAAGAAAAACCACTGGTGAACAAGTTTAAGGAATGAGATCAGTGATGATCTGTAACACTTTGCTGATTAAAACAGAGAGGGCAAAAACCTCACCACTTTTAGCATACAGCTTGATAAAGAGGTCTCTTACGGGTACCTTTATCAGGGCAGACCTTCCCTGATGAAAGACAGGTGTCAAATAGACTTGAAGAAATATCAGTGAAAGAGTTCACGATTGACAGCAAAATCACTTCAACATGTCTATTTTTATTAGCAGAAAAATACTTCAAACTATAGATGGAGAGCTTTTGCAACTCAACTGCAGTCACATGTCTTCCCTGACAGGCATAACATGCAGGATTTGGGGGTTTCTGTCGCTTGTTTTAATAATGAAAAGAGCTTTCATATATTATCACTTCT
>WHYT01017141.1:221836-253015 GCA_009806455.1 Tetrax tetrax | reverse complement strand
AAAAAAAAAAAAAAAAAAAAAAAAAAAAAAAAAAAAGTCAGTCAGGTAGGAGAAAAGGTATAGAGGTATAGAAAGCTGCACAAAGAATGAATACACTGTTTCTGTGACAGAGAGAAACAGACAGAAACCCTGCGCTTCACTTGGAATAACAGCTTTTTGGAAAACTGAATTTGTTTTCTGTGCCTGTATCTGGTTTGTTGTGGGCACCTTTTCCCCCCATGAAAACAACTTATTTCATAATATTTCCATGTTATATTACAAGCCAGAACCACAAAATCAGCCTGCCTGGGGCTCTGAAAAGCACTGCTCCACCGTAAGGGTACAGTCTTCCAGGAAACAATGTGGTATCTTGGATGCACAGGTGCGTTTTTATACTGGTGTTGAGATGTATTTGTCAGTTAGAAGTGGCATTGCTCTAGAATTTAGGTTGATGAACGATGCCACAAGGAATCCTGGATGCTGCAAGGTTATCATAATAAAGAAAACATCTGTTGCATACTAGTGTGTACCTTGTATTCTGAAAAATGTGCATTTTCTGACAGTTTAGTGTCATGTCCATGGTCCAATTACTTTGCAAAATTACAGGTGTCTAACGGATTGGGTGTGTTATACTGCGAATCAGTGTTTAAATACCACCCAAAATCCTCCAAACGTTCTAACTCAAATTTCTGAGATAAACTGGAGTTTCTGAGAGAAATTTGAGAAATTCTGAGATAAATTTTCTCTAGTAGAATTAGCAAAACTCTTCTGCTAAGTCAATATTGCAGAGAGATAAAAAAAGTATATCTTTAATTACATGAGTTTTTTGCAATAAAAGAATAGGTATTCTAACACAGCTGATACTTCATAGTCCTGACATACAGACAGGTCATAACTAAAAGCAGAATGGGAGCACAGTATCAGGCCCAAGGGACAGCTGCAGGACAGCTAATTTCAGACACCCAATGCAGAGTCATAGCAGTCAATGAGAAGTTCCACTTCTGTCTCATACAGACTTTACTGGACTTTGCTTTGCACTTCCTAGTGAACAGAATATATTGTAATCTTTCACAAAATCCAACAGAAATAAAGAGTTTAGCAACCAGCCATCAAGATGAAAGCCATTCAGTAGTGCCACGCTCCAACAGTTTACCCCATTGCAGCTGTACTTCTTTGTGCTTCGGCTTCCCCAAAACTCTCGGTGGCCGGCAGTGACCTGGTGCAACACTCAGCGTACGGACAGGCAAACTTTCAGAACACTGGGAGAGAAAAGGAGCTGAAGTTAGCTCTCTGATTACCACCTGCAAAGCAAGGCAGGACTAGAAAGCGGCACAAGAAATTGTTTTCTACAACAACCACTTTATAGAAACTTATATAAATGATAAAGGATAGGAGAAGCTATTTAGCATGCTACTTACAAACACAATTAATAGAGTTCTTTCATTAGCATACTCAAAATTGTACCACAGAAAACTCTGATGGCTAATGTGGGGTTCTTTATTTTAATTTTCCTTGTTTTAAAAATAATATCAAGGCCTAATCAATCATTAAAAAAAAATATCAAAGCAGGAGGAATAAAAGTGTAGGTACTGAAATGATTTTAAAATCAAAGAAGGGAATGACAGAAACTCAAAAATTTAAAGAATAATTCAGCCACATGAAGGATAAAACTACCTGTTACAACAAACTACCCCTACCAGCTTTGATCACTACAGGCTCGTGTACATGACAATCTATGGTCTTTCTCAAGCAAGCGGTCAGATCAGATACAGGACAGTCTTTTCTAGCACAAGTATAAACACCTATAGATTGGTTTTGAGGAAACCAAATTGCAATTTGCCTGAAAAATCCCAACAGGTACATAGAGAAGTCTTCTAAAATTCAGCAACTTACAACATAAGATCAACTGCATCCAGTGAAGCTTTACCGTGCTACAGGAAAAATGTTCACCTCCTTTTTAAAGCAGAAATCTTCTACCAAAAATAGCAGCTAAATCTCTTAAAAATATAAAACTAATAGTCCTTATTGTTAAACAATACTTACCTGACTGTGTCCGCCCGTGCTGATACAGCATGCCCGGAGTTTATACAAAGTGCCTGGTTTCAAGTGAGTACAGGTATATTCTGTGGCCGATCCACTATACGCCACTTCCCATTGATTTGCTAAAAAATGAGATATATATCCAAGTTTAGAGCAGTATAATGCAAGAAGTTTATGAGTGTCTAGGAGGAAAGAAAATCCTTAATATGATCTTCCAAAATCGATGTATTTCAGGAATGACACTGGTGTTAGTATTACTATGAATATTATTCCCACTTAAAGGCATACATATACAAATATACATATATATATATATTTACAAATATTTCTAAAATACATAAAAAATATAAAATCAAACAATAGGTTTGGCCTTATAACCTAAAATTCCACTAGTATTAGAGAAAAAGAGCACACTTATAAAGAACATAATAAAAACTCCCCCAATAACAATAGTGAAAGGGTCAGTACTCCTTTATAGTAGCCATCATGGATTGAAACGGAGACAACTTGTTCCAAGTTTACCTTCTGAACTTCCTTGAGAAATCTCTAGTAGATACTTTAGGATTTCCGAACCACCATTATCCTGTGGGGGATCTGAAAAAATAAGGCAAGTTGTCAGTAAATCAAGATTAGGAGTGAAATACAACAAAAATATTACAGAATCTGTTTCTGATTCTGCTCCTTCTCCTCCACAAACTCCCCCACACTAATTCCACCATGGAATTTTCAGCAGAAGTGGGTAGCAGAAGTTAGTTTTCAGCATCAGACAGAATAAGGTGGCTGGATAATAATGCTACAAACAAGATGTAGGGAAAAAGCACTGAAGGAGATGCAGCACGGAGGCTTGCCCCATCGATAAAGGAAGCAGCTGGATGATGCTGCTATGGGACACGAAACGGAAGGTGAAAAGCCTGAAGATGCATTTGAGTGCAGGTTACTCAATAAAAACAAGCAAAACTTTGAAAACATAAGCGCCTCTACACATCTTTTAAAACATCAAAAAAAGTTGTCAAGCTCTCCCAACACAAATCTAAGTTCTAATACGTATTTACAAAATTCCCTTTGAATTTATTATGACCCAAAAAAGCTCTACCATGACACAGTGAACTGGCTTACCCCACTTCACACTGAAGCCATGAGACGTTATTGGCCCGTTAATAACGGGTCTGGTGGGAGGTCCTGGCCTGTCCGGGCTCGTTGTACAGACCAGCACTTCACTGGGAGAACTCTTTCCTTCCACATTCGAAGCAAACAGCTGAAACAAAACCACAACAAGTTTACCAGTGTTTACTGTAACTGCCTTCTTGACAATCTGCATGAGACTTCTTTCAGTAATTGCAGAAATATCATCAAACTTGAAAGCAATGCCACATCCCAGCAAAGTGTGTGGGATTCTAATAACAGATATTAGATTGTCATGTTGTCTCTTTACAACCCAGACTGGTTTTCCCCCTCCCTTCACTAGCAATAAATCATGGTACGTTTAAGATGAGAGCGCTGCTGGTTTTCTCTTTTAAAAAAAAAAAAGTCACATAGCAACTTGCAGTTATTTACCCATAAAAAATGAAAATAATAACAATAACTATGCTATTTCTGTTTTGGAGGTATTTCAAATTGCTGTTTAAAACAAATTACTTCATAGTATCAGTAATCACAAAATTAAAAGCTTAAGCAGCATGACATTTGAACAAAAAACGCGCAATCTACAGCCACTGAAGTGAGCAGGATGTGCAGAAATAAACTTTCTCAGCCAAATCCTTCATCTCTACTCACAAACGCCTTCTGCTGACTTCAGGGAGAAGGTTGCTAAGCTAAGAGAAGACACGAGGACCTGGCCAGGAGATTAAACAGATCAACACTGCACAAGAAACCCCAAATGGTCCAATGTTCTGTGGCTGCTGAGAACTACATTAACTCAGGCTAGTCTTTGGGACAGAGATCTGCTGCCAAAGAAGTGAGTAATAACACGGGTATTACAACTGCTAATTGTAAATATAAGCTAGCGAGAACTTTTCCACTTGGGAAGATCTGTTATTCTCAGGAGCGGCCATTTCTATACTCACTTCTGACACGGGCATCTGAGGAAAACAGTTTGTAATTTTTAAGGCCAAATAAGTAATTGAGGTTCTTAACTCATATGCTTGCTTTAAACAAGTCGCTAAAGCCAGTATCAGCCCCTGTGTATCACCTCTTGGCTCTTCTCTGACTATTCTCCAATTTAAAACATCTTGCCATGAACAGCAGACACATGAGCTAGACAAATTATCCCAGTAAGAGCTCCAGGGGACCAGTGTGAGCTACAAATGTAATGTAACATTTATAAATTCCCCTATTTACACAGCTAAAGAATGCACTAGCCTGGCAGGAACTGAAAATTCATACTAAATTGACTGTTCAAGCAGGATCTTCAACTCCTTTTCAGAGTCACGGCTTCCCCAATCTAGGGTCCCCCATCGTCTTACTAGGAATCAAAATTAAACTTTGTTTGCTTCCAGGTCACTGATGAAATTATGAAATAGTAGACACCAGCACTGCTTTTTTTTTGTGGAACCTCACTAGAAGTAGGCATCGGTGACTCCTTTCTACACTTACATGTCAAACATTTCAGAGAATGAAATTTCTGCACGTTGTCATGTTGCATTTGGTATCAATGGCCAAACCCTCACTCAGTACCGACCAAATGCCCTTACAACAGTGTACTACTCCTACCATAGTTGCTTTAATTAACTAACTCTTATTTCATCAAAAATGTTTGCAGGATACTTCCTTTGTAAGCACACATTGTCTGGCATTAATTAAATTTCCCCTTAATTCTTTATTATTAAGGGGTTTCCCCTAGGAACCGTATATTGCCCAGGTTCAAAGACAAGCCCAGAACTTGACAGAAGGCCCCTATTGCGAGTTTTAAGACTTCTGTGATCCTAGGCTGTCTATGTTTGGTTTTGTTTGCCTGTTTGTTTTGTTTGAAAGTTTTGGGGATCCTTCCCCAAGTTCTGTAGCTAATTAATGCTGGTCTGCACACAACGAGGGGACGTCTCGGTGCTGTGTGAGATCAGAGTCGTGCTTGTAGCCAGCGACACGAGGCTACAAGTTTGCTCGGGCATCAACCCAGTTTTGTAAAATTTGTGTCTAATTTGAAAGCAAAGCTCTGTTGTGTAGAAGTGAGATTGGTTTTGGGGCCACAGATCAGGTTTTTGGGGAGCAATGCAGCCGACTACAACCACATCAGGCCCTTAGCCACACTTCTACAACATCATACCTGACACCAAGAACTACACCTGCTTCAAAAAGGCTGAGTAACAAGCGTCTTCTTTGACAAAAGTAAAAATACAACTTTGGTTTAATCTATTAGGTCTTAGTGTAGAATAAATTTGTATTTGATAGCTCAGTTTTTCAGGTAGTACTAAAGGGTCCCTACAGTGCCTGGAAAAAACCCGACACAGAAAATACTATGCAATGACATGAGGAAAAAGATTTTACCCTGAATTTATACTGTGTGCTTCTTCTGAGATTCTTCACAGTACAGGCCTGCTCCTCTCCAGTGTACTTTGGGTGAAACACGCTATCCTGGAAAAAAAGAAAACCAAACAAATTCCCATAACTGAGGCGTCTGAGGAAGCGCTTTATGTATTACAGTCTGTAGCCAGAACACATTACAGCAAAGGGGCTTTATATTAGAGTGCTTTTTAAAATTATTATTATTATTTTAAGCTGCAAGGTCAGAATAATTTTCCTTCCAGAAGGATGTTGCAACTGACCCAAATAATTTTGCTGTAAAATAAGCACAAAACCAATCCTAACAGTTTAACTTATGTTATAGAAACAGAAGTGACAGGTGCCAGAACGCAAGCACACCAAAGAGCACTGAGAAGGACACGGCAGACTGAACTGGTTAAGGATAAGCTGCCCTACAACTTACAGACTCCTGTGAAGCTTTGCAAAGTAATCATGGATGACAGTACATATTTTTAGCTAAGGATTCAAAATTCTGCTGTGGAGCAGAACAAATCACATAGCTCCACGTTGCCAAGTACCCAGGACTCCTAAAAGACCCTCCAAAGCAGCAATCCACAATCTTCTCAGAGATCTTGAATTAGTAAGTCAAAACTCAACCTATGCAGTATACCATACAACACAGTACTTACATTATCTTCTTCCTGAATTTCCAGGGTGTAGGAAATCACTTCCTCTGGTGTACATCCTTCTACTTTATTCCACTGCAACGCGATCCACGTAACACCAGCTCGAACAAGCCTTGGTGCAGAAGGTGTCTGAGGAATATTACCTGCAGTGTAGCATACCACCTCCTGGCTGTACCCACTGCACAGAGATAGAGGAGAGAAAGGAATATTTAAACTAACAAGCAAACAAAACAAAACAGAGAAAACCTCAAACCCCAGAGTATTTAGATAAATATTTCCCATTTAAAAAAATCTAGACAATGTCAAAATTTCCCAGGTGGAAAAGCCGAGGCCCCAGTTAGGAAATGCCAGAACTAAGAACAGGAAAAAACCGCAGGATTATGTGTATCCTCACAGTCATTTTTATAGATCTCATCACAGCAATATTGGAAAAAAAAAAAAGGAAGTTAATTATTTTTAGGCAATCGAATACTAACTGTGCAGTTGAGGAAAATCTCATCTAACAAAGGGGAACTAAAACATAGGAAATAAAGCCCCAAGCGTTCAACTTTTAGATACTGAACTTGAGATGCAGTTTCTACCTTTTATGAACTCAGAATGCAACTCCTATTTAAGCCACACCTCTGAAAGCCGAGTGCTTCAGCAAATCTAGTCCCACTGTTTCAGATATCCTCCTCCAAAAAAAAGCAGGAAAAATTTCTCCAGTCATGACCATACACGCTCAGCATCCGGTAGGAACTGTCTGGTGCAGGCATGGATACTTTCCAACCCTCCAGACTGGCTCTACTCCTTTCTGACTTTCCCTGCCCAAGCTTCCTTGCACGTGAAGCTGAGCAGCAAGTTGCTCTCTTGTGCAGCTCAGGTTGCAACCAGAAAGAACATCCACGGCAGAGGACATGCACGCTCTCATCTTCTCTAAATCCCAGCACCCAATGTCTTGGAATGTAATAGGCAGTTGTGTTGAATAAGTGTACAAAGAGCTCTCTTAAAACTCCATGCAGAAGATACTATGTACAATGGAAATTTCAGAACAAAGTTTAAAATTGATAGCTTTTGGTGAATTTTCAGGAGGACAATATCACAATTCTCAACTGAAGGCAACGTTCTCCCAATTTTAAAATCCGTTTCCAAAATATAAATGTATTTTGTTCCTTAGCAAACCCATTGCATGAATTTAATACAAAAAGCCACATCTCCTTTTTCTGAGTCTTCTTTTTGAAAACCAAGTTATTTGTTAAAATATTCTTATAATTAAAAAAAATCCACCTATAACTAACAATCGAACAAGACAAAAATAATCTTAAATGGTAAGTCCACAAGCATTACAACCAACCGAAACCATCTCATGACACAAAGTGTTAGATGACATGATCATGTCATAATTTTGAGTGCTGTCTATAAAAATAAGCCCTGTGCTGTTGCTGCTTATCTCATAGATTAACACAGAGCAGCTGACCACAAATATAGTTCTTAGCCCATTCCCTCCTCAATAGCCTGAGGAAAAAGAGAGAGAGCAGAACAACAAAAAAAGGGGGGGAAAGTTGAAGCATGCCCTAAGATACTTTAAAAATCCAGAGAAGAGATGCCAAAACTGGGAACTTTGTGCAAAATTGGCAGTCTCTTTCCATTTACACCCAGCAGCTCCAGCTCAAGTCTCTCTTTCTCCAGTGGAAGCATTACTTCAATAGGGAGGGAAGTAATCTTGCTAGAAGCTGGCCAAAGGGACTCCGTGCATACATGAACAGTACCAGCCCATCTCAGAGGGAACACACAGGAACAAGAATAAACTTTTAAAAGCTATACATTATTAAGAGGCTTGCCTTTAGAAGAGAGAACAATACAGGAATCTCCCTCAGCAAAGCACATTGTTATATACCACTAGTGTTTCTTTGTGTGTCCTCCTTGTAATAACGATTAGATCCTGTTTAGTCAAGAAGGACAATACAGGAGTATACAAGAGCACTGGATGTTTAGCTTCTTCACAGCTAAACTTTTCCTGGCCTGCTTTCCTTCCGTGAGCACGTGGGCGCGCAGCCCCTGCAGCGCAACATCTCTTTGGGTACACTCTGGTCCTCAGCTGCGTTACTATTTTCACCCAGTGCTCCCTAGGAGCTCCCAGATGGATTGCACTAAATCTGATTTCTCATCATCTTCACCTGAGTACATCTGCTCGCATGCAAAAAGTAACACTTGAACCTCATCTTGTAGGGCCCTTGGGTGTGCCTGTCCCCTCTCGGTCCTGCCTCTCTTACCCTCCTTTCCCCATCAGTCAGCCCTGCCAGTCCTGCTGAAGAAGGAAAGGACTGTACTGCTGAAAAAAGACAGAAGGGCTTTGCTTTAAACCAGAAAAATAAATATATCAAGATTCCTTTCAAAATCTGTAACTCAACTTCCTCTTGCTTGTTTTTCTTGGTTCACAGAGGTCCCTAGTGGGAATTTTACATAACAGATGTATTCTTTTTGTATTAGAAATAGACCACAAAACACCATTTAACACCTCAAAAGGAGCCTATCTGCTTTGGCTAACCTCATCCCCCTGAAGGGAGGTGAATGGTACCACCAGGGAAGGTGCAACTTACTCTGAAGCATTAATAACAGAGGAAATGTCAGGTATTTAACTCCAAACCATAAAGAGAAAAAATAAACAAACAAATCAACCTCCCAGAAATCCCTCTTTATACCATCACTGACAGTTAAACTTTGCAGGTACCGCTTTTTCTCCAGACAGCGTGTACCTCGGGATAACTCACCTCGTACCGACGTCGTTCTGAGCTGCCAGGCGGAAGGTGTAACCCAAAGCCGGACAAAGCTTAGTCAACTTGCAATGCTTCTGGCTTCCAAAGTAACATTCTCTGAAACCGCTGTTCCTCTTTCCCTAGAAAGAGAGCAATCTGTAATCGGATAGCTACAAAACAAAACCAGACGGTGCTTGTTTTACAGAGAGCTATTAAATGATATTAGAATTAGATACTTTCACACAGGCACTGTGCAAAGAACGCTGTGTAAGCCACTGACAGCATCGCTACGCTACCTAAAGCGATACAGATCAACAGCCTGCTGCCAGATTCCTTCTCTTTTTTTCAGATCCTTATCGTCATGAGATGTACCTACAGCTTCCGTCATTCCGCTTGAAATGCAATTTATTCTACTCACTAACAAAAAAGCGTGAAAATTAAGTGTGAAGTCGATCTCTGAATCGACCCGGTCACGGGCGTGCAGGAAAGCTGCAACCAACGTTTCTTGCAAGCGCTACCCTCTGCACCTCAGACCCCACGGAGCCCTCCCCGGTCCTCAGCAGCTCTCTATCCCACAAGAGGGCTCTCGCTCCTCGCCGTCCAGCCCACGGCCAACCCAGCGACGGACGCCCAACGCGAGGGACGGGCCTGGCTGCAACTCTCTGCTCAACCCCATACCCTCCAGGGCAAAACAGATTTACTCATCGCGGAGGAATATTTCACGTGGCAGGTTTTGTAGCCACCTGACCACTCAGAGCACGTGGCACGGGATGAGCAAAGAGAATTTGTCAGAAAGCATGCAACTTGGTTAAGAAACTTGGATGCCAGAGGTACGTTTTATGGGAGCTTTACATCAGCGTATCCTGGAGCGACGGTGAGCCCTGACAAAGCCAAGATGGGCAGCAGCAAGGGAGGGTTATCAAAACACCCCTCTGGCTCCCAAATCCTCCCTCAGGTATGGTAAGTACAAACCAGCACGTCTGAGGGCAGGGACATTCAGGACACGTTTAAAACAAAACAAACTCCTTTTCAATCCAACATGATGTGGTATGCCCTAGGGTGAAAACAAAGCCAAGGTTTTTTGCAGGAAGAGACCCCAAGTGACAAAGAATAACCGGTCTCAGTATACACCACACGTAGGAGTGGTCGCACGGAAATCTTTCAGGAGAAACGAAGGGCCTGGACTGCTCAGTTCTACATATATAATATCTACCTGATTTGAAGCAGTTAAAGGTTTAATTTTGAAATATGAATGCAAAATTAATGGAGAGGAACATTACAAAGTATCCCAAAGCACACCAGAAGAGATGCCCAGCAAAGCACACCCATGTGCTCAAACTGGTGCAGGAGATAAGGGTTACACCCACCTCAGTGACTTCTGGTGCGAGAGCTCTGCTATGCCATTTATTATTTTTGGCACCTGTCTCTACAATTTTTATTTTATCTCTGTAAAATTAACATCTGCCTATAGACAAGACCACTTATTTCACCTGGTATACGCCAGCTTGATGGAAGACATATTTCTACACCTAAGCAGAAGAACTGGAAAATTATTTATACGAGTGTTCCTCGCTGTGGCCAACAGCCTCACCTGCTGCTGCCTCCTTCAGCTCTGTCCTCCCACACGCTGTTCTTCCTCCACGCTCAATACATCACTAAAGATTTGCCCAAGTGGGACATACATTTTTTTCACTGTCCCATTCACCAGTTCCTACCAATTTCCACCTCTTTTCACTCAGATTGCAACACCGAAGGAAGAACTCCGTAAATGGATGTAGTAAATCTCCAAAATGTGTTTATCAAGCTAGGAACAACCACACAGACCTCCAGCGCAGCACAACAATGTGGAGGCACTGAAGGGACATTTAGCACCCTGGCAAACAGCCAGAACTTACTTTTATTTATCCAGTGTGATCCTACACTTGTTCTAGAAGTTGGTTTTATACACAAGCTTCAAGCTCACCCACCTGCTCCAGAGGTAACATTACTGTATGGCTCAAGTAAATTACGGGGTGGAATTGCAAGAGAATTATGAATCCCAAAGCAATTGTAAATGAGAAAACACTTTCAGATCTAAAATCTCTAGACAGAGTGTTATATGATAAAATTCCTTTTGGACAAAAATAATACGTCACCATACTTCCCAGCCCAGCAATATCATATTTAAAATCTAGACTATACAAAACCTAATTAGTAATCCTCTGTTTTCATAAAATATCCATTCATCAGGTGCAGGACTGCTAAGAATAGATTTCTTCCTTTTTCCCCCTATGCAAACTCTCTTTTATAGATCTAGATGCACTAAATTAATTTTTCTCTAACTCTTTAATGACTTCACTATTTATAAACAGTTTGAAAATATTTAATCTCTTTCTTTTTTTATCATTTTCCTACGTTTCTTCTTCCAGAGAACAAAGTCACCAAATGCTAAGTGCATGTGATTGACAAACAGATGAACAGCGATGGCTGGCCACAAGGAGGACTCGTGGAAGATCTCACCTGCCGCACAATGCCTGCGCTGAGAGCGACGGACCAAGGAAACCCCAGTTTGCCAAACTGGCGGATTAACACTTTGTAAAGATTGCCAAACATTTACGTTATCTTCAACTTTCTAACAGTACAAATTCTGATACTCTATATAATATTTTTCTTCTACAACTGGTATCGTACATTCCCCAGACTCGTTCAGAGACTGACTGGTATTCAAATTACTCAGACTGGCTGGTATTTCAGATTCTGTTGGCACTGATGGGAGAGGCTGGCCAATATTTCTAATTACCCTGGCATTAATAGCCTGGAAATAGTCTCTGCACTCCTTCTCTCCCAAGATTTATGAAAGCACTAATGCTGGCATAATTATAGACAAGAACAACTGGCAGGCTGGTACTGGCTGCCACCCAAGAGCCTTACAGCTTTCCCAGAATCCTTCTCCTATTCTTTGCACACTTGGCATCCAAGTTTTAATCCTTTAAATAACGTTTCATAATTTGCTTAAAATACACTGTATCATTTTCACAAATATTTCTAATCCATAAATTTCAGAGGGAGAGCAGACACCCTCTGACTTCTTCACCAGTCCCGATTTCTCCAGCCTGAATTCCCTGTCCTTCATGGGGACAACCCATACTGTGATGATCACCAGGGCCTGCCCAAGGGAACAATTCAGCTCAACAAATCCATCAGAATTTGCACAATACTGTAACACAGCATATTAACACAGTTTAAGAGTTTTGTCTGCTATTTCAGCTACATTTCAAGCTACACACTCAATTAATACAGAGCGCTTAAGTTTGTCTTGGAGATAGCACTTCTTGAGACAAGGGTTATGGGATTTTACATGGGTTTTGTTGACCGCATTCCCTGCAGCAGATCTAGTAAATAAACACAGAAAAATGAATGGGCCGCTGCAGGTACAGCAGGTACAGCAACAGAGCACGGTCCTTCACAAGACCCCACCGCAAAAGTCCGAATAACAGCTGCCAGCATCGCATCTGCACCCAGGAGGCGAGGTGGCAATCTGCTGCGGGCTGCGCCAGCGTTCCCTTCTGTGTTTGGTTTATACTGGCAAGAAAAAGCAACAGACTGGTATTCAATCTGACACAAAGCTGTGGAGCAAACTGTCAACAATTACTGTAACACACCCTAATACCTCTGCAAAGCATTCACTGTGCAGGCTCTTATACAAGGGACGGAATTGTCTCTGTATACACACATTTGGAAGACAGAACGGGACCGATGAAACATCCCTAAAATACACACAAAAATCAATTTTATCAAAGACTTGTATGTCTCACAGGAGTGGCGTAAGCACACAACAGACCCCAAGTGAACAGACAAGCCCAAGCACGAGGGTGGAGCTCCATACATCCAAATTCTGATGGATCATCACGGAGATGCACGGCCCAGACTGCCAGCTAGTATAAAAGAGCGCATCTCTGATAGTCTCAAGAAGTTTAAAACTTCGTGGCAGAACAAAATTATCTCCTTTTTTATATATATATTAACTTAATAATTAACTTTCCATCACCAAATCATTAAATAGTGTGGTATTCTCTCTGTCTGTCTCGAGCAAATGAAAATGAGATGCTTACTGGATCAGAATTAAGGCTGTTTTTGAGTTATATGCAAAACAGCAACCCACACTACACCAGAGGAATGTCCTTGTCTCTGGCTCAGGAACAGTCCTCCACTTTCCCCCAGAGAATGAAGAGGATACTCTTGCTATCCATATGCACAAGAGAAACATTTATTTACTACCACTTAATCACAGAATGATCAATTCACATCTAATTAGTAACAGAGGCCTGATTCTTACAGCGGTGCCAGCGGCATTTTTCAATGCAGCTACAGTTTACTGATTTTGATGAGTGCTGGCATCAGGAGAAAGCATCACGTCCTTTACAGCGACGTTTTCTGTTTGGTGTATTTGTAACGCTTTTTTTTTCCCCGATTAGCCTTTTGCTTACCCTGACGAACCAATCCTGGTGCGAAGTCATCAATTGACTAGTTCAGGTTTGTACGTTCAAAGGGAAAAGCAGAAAAAACAGCCAGAAGGCGGCATTTTCCTTAATTGCTACTTTTAATTGATTTTGTTGCCAGACCACTAAGACCAATCCCAGCACCAGAACTGCAGAGGCATGTCCAGGTCCTACTCCATTCCAAAACACCGGAGAAGAGGGGCTGACCCTAACTCCTTTGAAGCCAATGGAAACTTTGCTAGTGTATGTCCAATGTAACTGAGTGGCAATTTGCTGAACTGATCTTTTTACTCTTCTGTTAAAGAATAAAGATCATTCTCCATAGTTCTTCAGGCGTTTTAAGCTAAACCAGTTTATCAGCAAGGCATTACAACTATAATTCAAAGAGCTATGTCAGTACTGAGAAAGAAAGTAGTAGTGTTTTCTAAAAAACACGTAACACCAGTCACATTACGAACAATTTAACCCAAACTGGGAGGGAGAAAGGTGGAATATCAGGAATAGCTTTAGCTACCAACTCCTCTCTTTTCCATGCTCTGCAGGTTAGCTAAAAACCCAAAACTAAACCTCAGCCCTGCCGGAATCCCCAGCTGCAGCCACGAAGAGATGAGAGGCTGCCCTCTTGCTACAATTTACAACCTCACCGAATCCCAGGGCTGCAAAACATGCCGCTTCCGCTGTCATTTTACAGCAACTATTTATTTTTCTGCCTATACAACTGATGCCATCTGCATTTTAGATGCTATAAACTACAATTTTGCCCCGTAAAACCAGGAGGAGCTAGCTGAGATACTGTTTAGCATCTGATGTGCTTCAAGATCCGAACCACGCCAGAGAGACAAGCTGTCACCTGCCGCGCAGGAGCGCGAGGGGGCTGCTGGAGCCCTTCCCTCGGCGGGAGCGGGCGGCAGGGCTCGAGCCAGTGGAGCACACCATTGTGCCTGGGACACGGCCGTACACGCCTGCTTGACCACCTCCACCACTCCCCGTGCCTCCCCCGTGTCCGATGCCAGTTCTGTTTCTGTAGTCTCAGGCTGCAGCCTTTGCACAACAGTTTTCCAGGACCCGCGCGTCACTTCGTGTTGCGAGTGCTTTCCGTGGCTCGCTCGCACGCTACCCTTCCCTAGGAAGGGACCCAACTTCTCCAGACAGACTGCCATTTTAGGGTGTTTTTCTGACTTTATTATCGGAGAGAGTTCTTGTTCTCCACTCATGCAGAGCCCCCTCTGCTCCGCAGCCACAATTTAATTTCCTTCTGATCGCTGATTTTCCCATGTTTGTATTTTATTCTGTGCCCTGTAGCTAATGAATGTTGCTCTAGCTGAGATCTGGCAGAGCGTTCGCTGTTGCCTGGCAAGCGTTCTCCTCTTCCCTGATAGATTTATTTCTTGATTTCACCAGGACACAGTGTCGCATTGTAACGAAGTTGGTGCCTTTGCTTACGTGGAGTTTACACAAGCAAGCGCGAGGGTACAGGGCGCTGCGAGTGAATTCTCTTTTGTACTTGGGTGCCGTAACTCCGATAGCTCACCGCACCCTATGTCAGGGGCACAACTTGAAACCTGAACATGAAAAACAGAAGAACAGCTTGCCGAGCTCGCCGGCACAGGCAGGTGAGGCTCCCACAGATGCAGACAGACCCAGCTTGTATCTTCAGACTTTTTCTTTAATAAGCCTCTGTAGTAAGTTTTAATTCAGCAACTCCAAACTGCATTTCTGTTTCAGATCAGAGGAAAAAATTTTTCAGACACGCTACACCTGTGGCATGAACTATCTCACAACTGGACGCCTACACTTCAGTCAGGAGTCGTGTCAACCATCGAAGATACACCAAATTAATTTCTGCCAGGCCATTATTCTTTCATCTTTACTGGCTAATGGTTCAGTGAGATCTCAGATTTCAGGATTGTTACTAGGAAAACCAGGTAAGTAAAACAGATAGACCAAGGGAATCGAGATGCCTTCATTTCTCCCCACAATTGCTTTGTGAAAAATAGATATCACAACAATTCTTTCTGAAGCCAAAACTCTAGGTATGTACTCAGCAGGAAAGGTGTTAAAGGACAAGAGCATTGCAGAATTCTCTTACATATATCCAAACTTACAACTAGGTTCCAAAATTAACATCAAAAGAATTTGCACTGTGTTAATGGTCTGTTGTTAGTCTTTCCGCTGACAAGAGCTTCTGTTGCTTCCCTTCCCTTTGCAGGCTGGAATCATTCACGTTTCCACTGCTTCACTGCTCAGTGCTTTTACTTTCCCATGCCTCCAAGCTACTGGAAGCCTTGCAACAGATCACAACTGCATGGTCAAGGTGTCACAGAAGGTGTACTGGAATCATCCTGGCCCATTCTTTTGGAAAGAGGTCTTTTTAATCTCCTTTCCCAGACTTCACACTCTGCTTTTTTTCTTCTTCACTGACAACCCTTCCCTTTAGAGACAGCAAAGCATTCTGAAATTTTTGTTCAATTTTAGCCCAATTCAGTGGGCTAAACCGTGTAGACCCCACTTGCTGTGATACTGCATACAATAAATGTTTGCACAGTGAGTGGCTCCAAACATCCAACAGGTAGCAGAGTGATCTGGGAACACATTACTAGCGAAAGGATGGAAATCGATTCATAACAGAATAGTCTCAGATTATTATTTTTAGACTGTTGGAAACCTCGAGGGATGTTTCTCAGACTGTACAACTAACCATCCCTTCACACTCCTCATATCCTGACTCATCATTTATTTGTCTTGATGTGTTGCGCAAGCCTCTTCTGTCACCCAATACATATTTTTTCCTTCAAAGATGATACCCAGTGACTCATGTTTTCTGCAGAAATATGGCTTGCACATCGGAAAGGAGGCAGAAAGGATGGAGGGAGGACTTGTGACCAGAACCTACCTCCCAGTAACTCTTGCTTTTGGCACTCTCCCCAACAGCACACTGCTCATTAACAACGTAAGATCTTCAGGACAGAGAACTTTGTAACATCTCCGGGACAGAGAACTTAATTCCTGTTGTGTTTGGAAGGGGACTAATTGCCACTATGTCAAGGACACCCTGAACACGTTCTCTGTAGGAAGGGCTGCAAGATGACACTGCGTCTCCCTTGAGGCAGGAGCAGTGTTTTATTCTGTACTCAGACAGCATCCAGAAAAAAGAGATCACAAACAGACCTCTAAGATACATCACAAGTAAATAAATAATAAGTAATGCTAATTAACAAATTAAGTACATTAAATGAGCAATAAAAAGTTAGATATCAAGAGTACAGAAACAGAACATTGTCTCTGCATAAAAAACACTAAATGAAAAGTTTTCCCCCCACTGCCCCTTTCACCTTTCCAACTCTTTACCTAATGCCATCAGGATTTCATTTGCCTACTTGTACTCTCCTCTGTATTTAATTATTTTTCTTTACTCAGCAAATCCTTGTAAGGTCTGAGTGCCATTTATTTATGTATTTATTTCAACTAGTTACTGCTTACCTCATCCCACTCCAGAAGGTAGCTGGTGATTTTTGAACCGTTATCAATAGGAGCCTATGAACAAAAATAAACAAAAGGTGATTTTGGGAATAAGAGAAAAACTACTGCCCCCCAGGCAAATGACTACAGTTTAAAGCGAAACCAAAGCCTGGGGTTTGCACATAGCTTGGCAAGCTCTTAACGAATACCGAGAAGAAGCTGGACGTAATGAAACACATACATTTTAAAAGTCAAGTCAGTGCACAGGGATTTGTTGGAGTACAGCGAGTTCAAGTCCCTTACTGAAAAATTACTGTCTCAACTTTCAATTATTTTCAACAGTTATGCTCACTGTCAGTAAACCGTATTTTTCACTGCTCTCTTGCCCGATCCAAGCATTACCTACCTTCCACTGTAAGGTTAAGGAGCTTTTGGTCCTGTGCGAGGGTTTGGGTGGGAAGGGACACTCTGGTGCTGAGCTGTGAGTGGTGAAGCTTACTGGCTCTGAGCAGGATCCCTTTACGGAGTTGTACATTGCATATACCCTGGAAACAACGTTCACACGGGTTACAAATGTGCTGACAGTTACAAGATGAGACAGCACTGCCTCAGCCACAACATTTGACTACCAAAGCATCCACAATACCGTCCACTAATGATAGATTTCTCACAGACCACTGGCTATCATTATTCTACTTCACTTGATACAAGCATGCAAAAATATTCACAGCAGAAGAGGAATATTACAGCTTTTTGTGTAAATACTCCCATAGACCACTGAGTTATCATCATCTTTTCTTTCCACCACTCTTTCCGTGCCTCTTGCCAGACCATCACACATCGTGCTAAAATCCTCTTCACAGTACAACGGAACTCACAAGAGAAAAGTACAAACTGTAATGCCTGGTTTATACTTGAATCACATGTACCATGTTGAGCAGGTGTAGCTGCTGGTCTCCTTCCACAAGTACAAGCTTCTACACAGCCCAGGTGTCAATGCTTCGTGGACCTCCACGGACTAGAACTAACGCAGCTCAGGAGCATTGCTCCGATAAACTACAAATCTTCAAAGCAGATTTGTTTTCAGGTGTATCCTCTCTATATCAGCACAGAGGGAGCTATACAATACCAAATAATGCAGGAAAGTGAATGCAATATAGTTGAGCAATTCCTGACAAGGTGCTTTTCTCTGAAAAATTAATGATGTTATTTTTTCCCTTCACATTTTCCACGCAGCAAAAGGAAAGTGCAAATTGGAAGTCTTCTACTCAAAAAAACGTTCAAACCATGACCAGACGGTGACCTCTAAGCTGGCTGTAGCTATTGTGCACTTGAATGCAGAGTTTAAGAAAGAGCAATTTCCAAATTTGTTTTCAGTAGATAAGAGTAATTTATGTACAATGGCCACCTACGTAGAATCAAATCTTTTGAGGGAGGTTCACAAGAACTCCTAGAGTGCTGCTTTATCCATCACCTGTTAGCAGTCAGGAGTGAAAACAAACGCACAGCCAAGCATCAAACACACACCATGGGGGAATACAACCACGCGAAAATTAGCTTAATGAGCATCTTCTGCAAGTCACTGAAACACTGAGCACAGCCATGACTGAAGGGACCAAAATACTACTACTTGAAGAAGTGCAGGAGGTAGATTCAGAGCCAACCAGGTTGTCCTGGGTGCCCAGGCCCTGGTAGGGCAGGCAGAAACGCAAGCAGCCTGTCTGTGCGGAGACAAGGTCCTGAGAGGTGCTGCCAAGGTTAAGGAGACCCAAGGTGATCTGCTGAGTAACTGCTGGTCACATAAATTTCTTTACTCAAGAGATTTACTTCTTCATAGTTGTTAATATATAATGCAGTTTCAGTGGGGAAAAAACAAAAAAACAAACAAAAACCAAACAAAAAACCACATAGTGGAAAGCATACAGCCAGCTTTTTCAGTATCATCTCCTTTTAGTACAAAAAAATGCACGGTGCCACTTTTTATTTTGTATTTGGAAGTCACTTCTTTTTAAATGAAAGTTATTCCTAACTGCTTGCAAACGATTTACAACCTGGCAAAGCTGTAGGAAGGCGGAGGGAATCAGAGGTAGGCAGAGTGAAGTCAGCCAGGACACGGGGCAAATACCCCCAACGCCCCTAAAAAAAAATAATCACATGAGATCTCAATGCCACGCTTCGCACGGCAACCGCTCCACTGTTTGAAGCTGGCTTTAAAAATGATGCTCAACTGCTTACAGCAGGAAGCTCAGCAGTGTTTTACAGCCGCCTCCTCCTCCTCGCTACCATCCATGTGCTGCTAGGGCTGGGACTACTGCCCTGCTTGGGAGTCTTGGTCTCTTACTTATTTACAAGAAGTTACTTCTGGTCTTGTAATCTCCTTGAAAAGTTTATTTTAGGGCTCCACTAGAAAATGGCCTTAAAAAAGGAAGACACATTTTGGTGTTGAGTTTTCTTAGAGCTCAGAAGCAAAGTGTTTGTTCTTTGAAGTTTTACAAACAGTAGCAGCCTTGATGGGAAAAAGCACGCCAAACCTAGCCCTTGCCTGGAAAAACAGAAGGAAACAATAGACAGGAGTAAAAGGAAATTTTTTTTAAAAGGATATTGAGCACAAGTGAACAGGATGTGAATTTCAAGCGTTGGTTCATAAGCAAAGTCTTTAAAAAAATCCAACATGAGCAAAAAACACCACAGATGGTGCTAACAACATCAGGGAGCAAAACTGAGAACGTCAGTCAATAAATGTAGAGTCAAGGAGAAATATGCTCTAAAAATATCAAGACAGGCCAGTGTGAGTCCATTTTTTTTTTTGGCACAAACGCTGAAATAACTATGGTTGGATGGATGACAGATTTACTTCATGAAGCAAGGGGTATTTATGAAAAAACTGCTAGAGTAGTTTTAGAGCTAGCACACCTGTATTACAGCAATTGGACAAACATCACTTGCTTTAGACAAATTGTGAAGGTGCTTGAGGTATCCCACTTTGATGCACAAGCACTTGCCCTCTTATAAATACAGACAGAATTATAGAATCATAGAATCATAGAATCATAGAATGGTTAGAGTTGGAAGGGACCTTCAAAGGTCATCTAGTCCAACCCCCCTGCAAGAAGCAGGGACCTCCCTGACTAGATCAGGTTGCTCAGAGCCCCATCCAACCTGGCCTTGAACGTTTCCAGGGATGGGGCGCCCACCACCTCTCTGGGCAACCTGTTCCAGTGCTCTACAACTCTCATTGTAAAAAATTTTTTTCTAATATCTAATCTAAATATATATAATCTAATATATAATCTAAATATATATAATCTAATACATAAACGTCTTTTTTCTCTTACTACAGAAATGACAACAACATAACAGAAAATGTATTTTTCAAAAAGCACTCTTGTAACTTAAATCCTGAGATAAAATCTATTAGAAAATATTTAGAAGCCAGCGAAAAAACACCTACAGAAGTGACAACTAAATTCTTGACCAGCACTGTATAGTTACATAAATAACTTTCACATTATTCTAATATAATCGTAAAGTTTACATTTAAGTGACATTCATAGTCACACTAACTCACCTGACGTGATAATCTGTTGCTGGCCTAAGGTCTTTCAGGTTATATTCTAACTCTTCTCCACTGCAGGAAAAAAAAGCCCAAAACCAACAAATCAATTAATTATGAAAAGCAGTATCACTGTTAGCACAGCTAGTGATTTTCCAGTGACTAGCGACTCCCTCATATTATGATTCAAAAGAAGAAAACAAATCCCACCACAGAAAACCAATACACGAACCATTTGTTGATGCGCTTCATTCTTCTTGAGAAGTTTATAAAGCTATAAAATAACTATCCCGATTTATACAGTAAACCAGCTATATGGGTTTATTTCAATGCTATCCTAACATTTTGTTGATATTTGCATAAAGCTCTTGTGTTTTTCAGCCCTCCCAGAGCTGAAAAGTGCAGAATCGATATTTTACTTTTGTACTTGCTGCATATTCACTATTTCAAAATACTTTACAAAAAGTGAGAGTCACTGAACTTCAGAGGAAAAGGGATAGTTTCTCACACAACCGTTTCACTTATTTGCTTCTTTTCCAGAACCACACTCTCTGTGAGGAGCAGGACAAGGAGATGCTTAATTAATGCCCAGACAGCTGGGCCTAGAGACCTTTCAATATCAAGAAAACTAAAAGCACAGTTTCAGACATTTTAGGAAAAAACCCAGCACATAATCTATTAATTTCAAATGTAGCCAGCGTAGTTAGGGCTATTCTTTTTCCTTTTGGCTTGTTTGCTGGTACATGAACACTAGGCTCAGTCATGTGTTGCCAGTTCTGTGAAGATGAAGGTACGGGTCAGTGCTTGATAAGTAATAGCCATCTCATGTAAGTGCTTGGCTTATCCATGATTTTATTAAAATATGGAAAGAAAAAAAAAAAAAAAAATCTCAGTTTGGCATAAAGAAATATTTCATACATAGTTGGACAAATACAGGGAGATATCTCAAAATCAGCCAGAAAGCACATGCCTGCTGTGCTGCTAGAAATCCACCAAAACCCCTTCTTTTTTTTTTATATAGTCCCATGCTTTGCAAATTCACTTGTTTCCCTCCAAAATGAGTGCACCTCCTCGCAAAGACAATGTATTCAACATACTGCAGACTTGCTTTTGCCTATAGTAATAATGATGACTACCGCCAAGCTAATGGCTGTATTCTGGCCAGCAGCAGGAGACAGATTACTGCTAGCAGCTTTAAAACAGATGCACAACATTTCATAACCAGGAGAAAATGTGCAGCTATCACAGCAGCAAGCACAAGAAGTACTAGAAAGTATCCTTCCACTTTAAGAGCTCAGCAGCACACATTAACCTGTAGAGATGCTCACACTGGCTCACAAACTTCTAATGTAAATACCAGGAAAAAAAAACAAACAAAAAAAACCCCAACAACAAACACAATCATCAAGCACATTTTCCTGGTTAATATGCTCTTTTTATATTATCCAAGATAGTTCACATAGACCTGCCTTTAGCATACCAGGAGGAATACCCTAATTCACAGGACATCTTAAGAAAGGAGATAGCTTGGTCTCAAGAGGTAATTCCATAAAAGCTGTACCACCTGGACTCTATTTAATGAGATTTGGGAAGGATTAGCGATTTCACAACAGCCAAGGTCACATCTCAAAAATTTCTATCCTAGATGTCATTAGCGGGGAAAAAGAAAGGCGAAACACCATATGTGCTTGATCACAGAATGAGCTCAGAGGATCACTGGAAGGAGAGACAGAGAAATCCCTCAGACTTTTTACTGAAGACAGCTGAGAGCCAAGAATTTCATTTTTTTTTTCTGGGGAGCCTGTATAGCCTACGGATTGGTGTGCTCCTTCGTCTGCTCCTCTAAAATGCTAAGAAGGAGTAAAGCCCTCAAACTTTTGCTCATTAGCTCAAAAAGCAAGCTTTATTGTTCTTAATTCTGCCAGCTTACACAAACTCAGCCCACTAGGAAGGCAGCTATGCTGCCTGCATGGTATACATGAAAGGTTTTGACATTCAGCATAAGAGAAAAAGTAACCTTTTCACTGGTAATGGGAGAGATGGCATCGTATCTGCCACGCGCCGGGGAGGTGGGACAGGGATGCAATTAGGGACCTTGTGACATGCACTGAACCAGCTCGCCGCAAGCTCCTCCAGCAAGCGAGGCTGATGGGACAGCAAGGGAGCAGTTAAGGGGTGCTCAAACCTCCCTTTTTCAGCAGCTGATGGGCATGCCCAAATACACCCCAAAAAGCTCAGAGCGTTTGTTCCTAAGAAAAAACCCCACAATTTGAGAGCAACACAAGTGTAAAAATGAAACTATTACCTGTAAATTATCTTGTATTTTCCATCCCTCCCTTTATCTGATAAGGCAACCTCATATGTACAGGTGTAAGGCAAACCGTTGTTGTGTCTATCTGCATTGAGAAGGCCGGTGGGAGGTGACCAGGAAAGTAAAACTGTTCTTGCTTGAATATTTGTAACCTAGAAAAGAAACATCAGTTACTCCAAATTCCAAGAAAAACGCTATCCTCTAAGTATTTGCTTTTTGCTTCCATCTTCACCATCAGTTTCTTGTGAAAAGGAAATTCCAGAGCTGGAGGTGAAAAGGGAAGGGTTAGAAATGGTCATTGATAATACAACCAAAAATGCAGGTTCATGGCATAAACTAATCTCTAACAGATGAGGAAGAGAGATGTCCCCCGGCAGCGAGCCGGCTCGTTGCTGTCAGAGCATCCAGCAAAGGACGCTTCGCACCACTCCGGAGGTACCTGCTGCCCTGGCCACTACCAAAGGGCAAATGGAACTAAGTGTAACAAAGACTTTATCCTATGGTTTGTTACATGCACAATCATTTTTCTTAAGCTTTTGTTAGGGAGATTGTCTAATAAAATTCCAATGGCTTTTTAAGTCGTCCTGTTCCTTCTCGTAATTTGAAACTGCAAATAAGTAAAAAAACCCAGTTCAATCTGCAAGGTTACGCTGACCCAAAAGCATGAGGGAGAATCATAATAGAAGGCCAGCCTGCCAATTAAAAACTACATCACAGATCAATCACTTTGTGCCCTGAGAGAAAGGCTGCATGCCTGATTTATAGTCACCCCTGGGCACAGCTTTATAGCAACCCCTCGATGGCAGGTGGGTGAGGATTCTCTTTTGATAAACCCCGGACAAAATACCTCAAACCCTATCACCAAACTAACTTTATCACCCCACCAGCGCAGCTGTGTTCTTCTGGAAACATAACTGTAGGCTGAGCGAGCTTACAGAACACGCACCGCCTCTCTCACCAGGAGAGCCCGCTGGCACCGTGCCGGAGGCATCGTTCATCAGCTGCACGGACCGAACAGCAGCTTCCCAGAGAAAAGCCTTCTGTTATCAAGCCAAGAATAAAAAAAATAAAAAAAAAATAAAAAAAAAAATCCCCCCTGCCATAGACTCAGAAGAAAAAGAAATGAAAAACAACGGTTGCATTGGCTATCTTGGAAAGACAGCACAACCCAGGGAAGCCTCAAAGCCTCCACAGCCCCAAGCTCTCTACCACAAACTCTCCACTTTTCATAATGAAAATGACTACGTTTTTCTTTCTTAACTGTAGTGAAAATGTAAAGCATATTTTTTTTTAGCTAGCCTCCATGAGGAGGAATGAAAGCAGAAGGTTTTATGTCCTTTATTCATTTCTTTACGCATCAAATTTCCTGCTTCTATCATTTTAACAGATTTTTCCAACACACAGAGCAAAACGTTATGTCAGAAGGTGCAAGACAAATGATGCAGGTGCTTAGCTACACATTTCCTGCACTTTTATTGAGACAATTGAAACACCTTACCCATAAAGGATTTGGTAATGAAATACAAGCATTCAGCTTGCAGGGACTGCTTGTTTACCTGTTTCTGGATATCTTTATATAACGGAGAATATCTGACTTCTCTGGTGAAAACACATTGCTTCCAGCTGAAGACCGCTGCAACTGTTGTGTGAGACCCATATATCAAACAGATTCCTTCTGAGCAAGTTGTAAATCTGTTTTTAACAGACTGACAAGTGGGTGACACCATGAAATGTCTCACCTTAAACACCGTGCTCTCAAAAGTTAATGATTTTAATTTATAGCAGCAGACTTAAGTCTTGCCAAAAAGAAAACCTCTGTTCAACCTAATGTGAAAAACAAGTTGTAAGGCAAGAAGTTTTAAGTAGTATCAAGCTTTTTTTTTTTTGTAAAAAATATGAACACACAAATTCTTGTATGAATTTTCATGAGATTTCTTGCTCTAGTCACATTTTTCTGATGCTATGAAATCAATGTTTGCTTCAAAAGCATGGACCAGTTAAAACTGATACTGGATTAGATAGCTTATAGGAATCTGGAATGTTTAAAATAAGACAGATAAGTTAAATTTTTGAGAGAGACATACATATATAGATGTATGTGCATGAAATTGTGATGAAGATCTTCAGAGCTAAAAGTCTGTATTTTAAATAATATTTTGATCAGAAAACTGGCTAGCAAGATCCAAACAGACTTTTTTAACATACGTTACTACTATGCCAGCTCAGCCCGTCAACACGCAGTTTCTTTTATTAAGGAAATATGCTTGCATAATTGTTTTTCATAAATTCAGACAGACTTGGAGCTGGAGGCATGATATCCTGCCAATGTTCTATTGAAATGTTTTTCTCTATGACTACTTGCGAGGACACACGTATATATCCTGCGTATGGCAAAAACTCTGGCCTTTCATGAACTTTAGCAATCTGTAAAAAGTTAGTTTCTTAAAATAAGAGAAAGTATCTAAAGGACTGACCACTAGAAAATGTCAGACTATTATTCTGAAGACAGTGTGCAGACATTTCCACACAGAGCATAAAAGTCCAAACCCAGTTGCTAAGCTGCTCCAGCTACACCGTCAACTCTACTGACACGGCGTTCAGGGCGGCTGCAGGTGGTGTTACGCACACAGCAACTGCTGGTGGAGGTTTAAAAATAAACACCAGAAATTGTTAAACACAACTCTTAGCTGCACTGAGTACACACAGCAAGCATAGTAAAGCAAGTGAGGGCTCACTGCCTGCGTGATAAAGGCAGAAAAGGCAAATCTATACACTCCCTGGGTATAGAAAGCAGAACTGGGGGCATCGGCGTGAGCACTGGGAACGGATTTATTTGTAAGGGTTGAGATAAACCTATCTGCTGCTCCCCCACTAACAGGCTTGATACCGTATCACGTTTACCAGCCAAAGACATATCGCTTCAATATTTGATTTAGCGGCCAAAAGCACCACTTCACTTTACCAGGCACTCATAAACCAGCCCAGTAGCTTTAACTCCGGCTTGTCTCAGGTACACCCGGGAAAACAAGCACTTTTCAACAGGTCCTGAGCAGCCGCACGGAGCTGGACCAGCCCCTTTCGTGCTGTAAGAAACAGCACGGCCAACATCACGATAGCGGGCTCAATGTCACTGCTGGACTTGCAGCCATAAATCCTTAGCTGTAAGAAATAGTTTGTTGTTCGCTAACAGTGCCATAATGCCATCCAACCAAAACAGAAGCCGTCAGAGCACCTCTTCGTAGGCTGGGCCGGTAACCCTCTGCGCCGCTTTCTGGTTACCCCAGCCGCTCTCATCCGTCCCCACAAGTGCTGTGCTCGCTTTGGACAGGGCTGGCCTGGCCTTGCAGCCAAGGCCTAACAAAAGATTCTCCCACAAGGAGTTTTGTATGTCTGGTGAAAAGCACAGTTAATTAGTTTCTGAAAACTTCTCGGTTTACACAGTAAAAGCCTGCTTCCTACGCTATCAAAACTCGGTGGTGTAAATAATTATTTTAGAAAAGCCTCTGGGAAAGAATCCCAGGTCCTGCACGACTTTAATAAGGTTACAAGACTGATGAATATCAGTCCTTCCCGTCTTTCAGGTAACGAACAATGTTTCTGTGCAATTTTCATTATCTTTCAAATTCCGGGTTAGCGTTCACAGGCCTCGTGCGGTTTAGGGGCTCATTGTATGCGTGAGAACCACACCGCAAGCAACATTCATTTACTCCCTCGAGGGCAACGTTTGAAAGGCTCGGGGGTCAAATGAATTCACGGTTATTACCGGGTTGAGATTTGGTTTTTAAACTATTGGCCTAATCCTGCAGTTTTAGGCAAAAACCCTGGTGATTGAATATGAGTTTTGCTGCAGAGCAAGCCAGCGGCTTTCGGAAAGTCAAACTGGCGTTGGAGCTCCGAGCCCGCAGACCCGCAATGTGTCCCCGCAGGAGGTGATGTCCCCGCGAGCTGGCGGCTGCAGCGACGCTGCCCCCCGCCACTTCGGAAACCCAGAATCAAGTTTCCCTTCCCTCACAGAGATTTAGAGAGTAAGCTTTAGAGAATGCTTACTTTGTCTGCGATAATGCAAATTAAAAATACAGTTTGGTTTAAATAAAAACACAGGGCAGAGTGGATGAAAAAGCAAAAGGCTGCTTTTAAATTTTTGCTTTCAAAGGGATAAAACGATTAAATTTACAGTTTGGTTGCACATCTCTCGAACAGGTAATAACATCTATTATCAAAAATGGACTTTTAATAAACCAATAATTTTTAAAGTGTGTGTACTTTGCACTCGGAAGGGTGAGAGAGACCTTGGCTCATTGAGGTGCCCGGCCAAGGCAGACTAAAGACGGCTCCAAGTGATACCACGGCTGCAGAGTCTCTGCAGAGCTGCTCTGAGGGCTTCAGATGGCGAAGAGAGGCTCGCATGGACACATCAAACCCATGTGCTGCAGAGACAGCAGCTCTGCTTCCACCGACCTACTGCTCTGTGCTCTCTTGTTTTAATTGTGCCACTTCTTTCTACTCAATCGTTTCTCTATATTTTATTTTTCATTCATATATGCATAAGGCTGACCAAGAGATATGGCCCAGCTGACTATTTATGCATAATATAATATATTTCTATCAGATATAATACTGACTATGCACAAACATAATTATTCATAGCAATTAATGGTTTGGGAGACTCCTAAGAGTTTAATTACTCACAAATGTCAAAGTTACAGAGAGAATAATAGATAATCCCCAGTGTCTTCTCACTAAATGTCATTAGTATTGAACTAGCATTTATCATGTTTTAGATTTTTTTTCCCAAGATTTCTATTTTTCAAATTATTCAAGGATAATTATTTTTGTCTATTGGTAGTTTTTTTTTCCTCCTCTCTGCTTTAAGTGCTTTAGTTACCATAAATCTTATTGTACAGCCCTCAGAATGCTGCAGACTGCTCAAACAGCTTCTCTCCTTACCTCTACAGATCTAAGTATGAAATAATGCATTTTTCACATGAGGCCTCCGGATCTTTGTGAAAGGCATCTAGTTGTGGCGTTTTACCTCATGAGCGACATCCAGGTAGACCTCGATACAAAAATATTGACTCACTCTGTGCAATCAACTAGCCTAATTTTGTGATAATTGCACTTTCTTCCCTTCTGATCTCACAGAAACTCTCCTCTCAAGTCTTCAGCTTAGTATTGTTGCTTGTCTCTACACAAAACAAAGCAACTTTCCCTTGTGCAAACAGAAACTCGGGCTGCAGTCCCCTGGTATTTACCATCTCTGCAGGTCTGGTTCAGATTCTGGCTGGCTTTGAACTTGCTCTTGTAGATGCCACGAGAAGAGGATCCTACACCTACTGACTGAGCAATTTAAGATCGAACATCCTTTTGTATTTATTCAGAACAGCATCACCTAAGAGAACAGATTCTAAAAATAAAACCCAGCCTGTGCTCCCACCTGCTGCTCCCTGAGCTCTGCCACTTCTGCATCTAAGGAACAGCCACCCCTTCATGCTCCCATTGCAGAATTTCTTTATATCAGCCTCTACCAGCTACTATTGAACCCAGTCTTCAGGTGAGCTTTCCAACTGTTTGTTGTTGGTAGGGCTTTTTTTATTATTATTTGCTTATTTGTTTACTAGTGTCCCAGCTGGATAGAGAAAGCCCTGAGCCCTGGCACAGCAAAGGAGGTAAAACTCCCAAAGCACATCCATCTCCTTCTGCCTCAGCACTGCTTCTTCCAGTGCTTGTCCGGACTGTTCATTTAGATCCACAATACCCTTCTGGTTTTCATTTGACACACCAAATTAGAAAACCACCGCATTCAAAGGGCTTACAACCAGATTTATTAATAACCTTACCTGACTGTGGTCATATCCAGCATGGTGATTCAGTTTCCATCACAATTCATGTGCTTTTATGGCTCAGACAAACTTAGAATATAGCAATTGCCACTAAATAATAGCATTAGCGTAATTTAATAATGATTACAGACATAAATTGCTCATGACAAATAAAATTAAAGCCAGGGGAGAAGGGGTAGGACCAAAGTAAATCACTCCAGTATGCTGGGTTCCCCACTGCAGTATCGATACTGGGAGTTCTCTGGAAACAGGCGACTGGTGCGATTCCTGCAGTGGGCAGAGCCCACAAATAACCACGACCGTAAATTTATACCCCAGGAAAATGAGTTAGGTATATACAGCGGGAAAAATCTATTAAGGAAAAAATTCAGAGGTGCTGCCCTTTGAAATTACCAGTATGTTGTGACACAATCTACTTATCATGTTTGCTGGTTTTTGTGTGTGTGGTAATTTGGGATCACATACCTGTGGTTTCTCCATTCCGGAAAGAATGTCTTGAACTCTTTTTGTTTCCGAATCAAATTCTGTAAAATAGAGAATGTGGAAATAGGAAGAAAAATAAATGACCAAAATTAAACAAAACACGTCAGCTGTTTGATATAGTTCTTCAGGAATTTGTAAATAGCAGGGAGAGAGATTACCTGTATGCGAACATCAGCTGGTTTGGTTTTGTGAATTTAAGGTACGCAGTTACATGGATTAATATAAAAAAATTATGAAAGATAAACAGGAGGGAATGAAACTTCCAATAATTGCAAATACTAAGAAAGGTAGAATTACTTGTGGAGGTGTCCTCCACAAACAATGTTATTAACTGGGATTTGCTTTCACAAACACCTTATTTCCAAAGCTCCGCCATGGAAGACACCCAAGGGTTTCTACAGCTCAGTAACTGCTGAACCTAACCCTGGTTTGTTACCAAACACGTCCTCACTCCATCAGTGGCATTGCTGGGCTGCCCGCCTGCTCACTGGGCTACCGGAGAGGATGAGCATCCTTGCCTTGTGCCGGGAAAGCCCAGCCGAGCTGCGCAGGGAGCTGCCCTGAGCGCCGGCACCCGCCCTACAGCGACCTATCCTGAAATGCTGTGGTAGCGTAACGCTCAACACTTTCTTGTGGTCGCCTTTCAACCCTGGAGGTAAGAAAGTCACGGTCCTCCCTCCCTGAGCCTTGCGCCTGGTACGGCAGCTCCTGCGGGGCCTACCCAGCTTTAGCGCAGGGCAGGGCGTGAAATGCTTCCCCCAAATTAGACAGATTAATTGAGGACAGAAGGTGCTGCAGAGGTGATCATCCGAATGGGGGAATCAGCCTTTCCCCCATCCTCGCCTCCAAAAGAGTCTTGAGGTAAAACTTCAGCTTAGAGTAACGAGGTGACACAAAGCAGCTTTATTCCTTTTGGACCGCAGCACAGAGAGGCCTCACTTTCCACTACAGTATTCTCCAACGGAAAACTAGGAACGTATTTTTTCTGTTTTTTTTTTTTTTCTTTAAAAATGTTAATGCAAAAAGTTTTCTAGCCAAAGCAGAAGAACACATTTCACCTAATGCACACTGAGGATCTATTTATAAAAAGCACAGAAATTTGGCATAGGAAGCAAAAAAATATTAATAAAAACTGGTAAGATCAGATCAACAGCTTTCGCAAATGATTCCCCCAAAGCCTGACCTAGTTCTTGCAGCCCAAGAATGTGTCTTTATTTTTGTCTGTGACCTGCTTTAAAAAAAGTACACCTTCTTTTTAAAAATTCCATGTGCTCGTCTGCCAAAAAATTAGAATTGGCTGAATGCTGATGGCAGAACTCCAGTGTAAATGCCCATCTCTCCCTACAAGAATGCACCTTGGTGTCGAGTGGGAATGACAGATCTCCTGCTCGATGCATTCCTGGATTCCTTCTAGTCTCAGTCCCTTAGAAAAGAAAGGAGTAGTAATAATTCAGGAGAAAAGGAGGAAAGCATGGCTGTTTTTTTTCCATAGTAGATAACCCTTAGAGTGCATTATAAATTGTATAAACTGCTAGGATTTAGCCAGCATAAGAAAATACTGACTTGAAAAATACACAGATGAACTAAAGTGGCTAAGGAAAAGGTGCAGATGCTAATCCAAGTGAAAATGTTGAAGTTTGGGATGTTTCAGAATTCAAGGGTCCCTTCAGCATCAGTGCAGAAGCAGGGCTGTGCCACAAAAGCCTGGATCCAGATCTGAGAGCTGCGGAGGTCCTGTGGGCTTATCTCGAAGGGATTCTAATCAGAAGCAGCTTCTGCAGCTACAGAGTGTAACAAAAATGCTGCTACTATTTTATTGAAAGTTTATGGTTATTATGTCACCCCTAATTACAGCCCCCAGAAGCTAAGCGTGAATCATTCTCAACCTTAAATCCCAAACATGTGGACTGAATTTTCTTTCCTCTCTCTGCTTTCTAGCAAGGATGCTATCTCTGTCACACCGATCAGGAGAGGAAAATAAACCCTGAAGCCCAAAGAAATCTCACTTCCCTCTCCCGTGAAAAATGATCACTCTGTACAGTAACCGAGTCCTCTGACCCTTGCAGGTCAGGGCTGAAGGTTCAAACTGCTCCAAATACAGGAACTGACTTTAAGACTTAAGGGAGTTGGGTATGCCCAGCAAATAAACAAAGGGAAGA
>WHYT01017141.1:149079-198748 GCA_009806455.1 Tetrax tetrax | reverse complement strand
TTTTTTTTTTTTTTTTTTTTTTTTTTTTGTGTGCACACAGTTGACTTCTGGGAAAGAGTCGGTCGAGATGCACTGGAAGGAACTACTCACAGGCAGCTCACGGCAAAACACGGCTGGGTTTGGGGCTGGGTAAAGCAATGCTGAGGGAGGGAGTATGTTAGCACGGGGCACGGACTTGCCTTTCAGTAGCACTGAGCTCCTTGGGGCATTCAGCTTTTACCTTCCTCCATCAAAGCCCTGTGATGCAAGCCAAGTTCCACAACAGCAGAGGAAAGGGAGATTTGTTTCTTTCCCTCACCACAGTGTCTCTCTTGGTGATGCTGGATATACACCTTAGCAACTCCTTTTGCTGAAGAAAAGATACAAATTAAGCCTGAGCTGGATAAATTCTTGCATGCATACAGATTCGTATGGACTTGGGAATGTACTTTGCTTAAGCTCTGCATAATGCCAATATACTGCTAACATATTCATCAGTCTGCACTGAGCTCGCTTAAGTGCCTACTTTATGTGACTATTTGGTAAAATATTCTTCGGTAAAGGATCTGTGCGGCCCAGCTGGTGGATTTGACTCCGGTACACAACGGTATATCCTCAACACGTTATCAGAACTATCTGAAACTCATAACCATTTTGTTTTCTGCCTGGACAAACAATTTCACAGCCTATTCTTTTAAGGAAAATACAAAAGATAAAGCAATATTTAAGAAGTAGGCATATTTCCAAATAGAAAAAAAACAAAACCACAAGCTGAGTCATGACATGAGAGATACGGCAGAGGCACAAGAATACCACACTGGAAATTCCCTTGTGTCACAAATTAACTGTGGTTTCTCAAGCTCAGACTAGTGCCCTAATTAATGCATACTATTTCCTCTCACTTATTAAAACATAAAGAAAAACAGCATGCACATAACACACAATATATATTTCTAATTAGATATAAGTCTAAACAATTCCGCCAAGTAATATTATTTCCTGAAACTATTAAAAAAATGCAGTAGGAACAGTAATACTATTCAGACTTCATATGTGATGCTGATCTATACTCACAAGATTTAACATGTCTCTGTTTCCAGTAAATATATTATTGTTTCATATTTCATTACTAGCTATAATACTAAAATTCACAGATCCTGACAGATGTATTTTAGTCTTCAGAGTGGTTTTTTCCCCATCATGTTACTAATAAGATCACACTGTCAGTTTTGACAATTGTCTCTTCAAGAGACAATCTCGTTAAATTTCCTTACTTTATAGAAGCAAAGACATTTAGGGAAATCGGGGAAACTGCACTTATGTGGGGTATTTTCTATGTCAGCAGAAGAACCATTTATGACAAATTTTGTCTGCAGAACAAAGGTCTTTATTACTGTGTACCAAATCATCAGTTCCTGGCTATCAAACCACAAAAGTTACATATTTTGCTGTAGTCTCTCTCAGCCTCCGCGCTTACATGGACCAAAAGCAAAGAAACTACTCTTTTAAGCTTGTAAATCTATAGAATTTACAGGTACAGATACATACAGAGCCCAATAAGGTTGCAAAACAGATCCAGGACCAAAATAGAAAAGAATTGACAGGATCTAGAATGAGTAAGTAGAGGAACTTCGCCCGGTTCCTGTCCACATTGAATCACTGCTCCCTCAATTTCCCTTTAATTCAAAGGCTCTGGATTAAGAAAAAACAAAACTGGATACAGTTAAAAAACAAAACCAGAAAAAAAACCTCTTTTCCTAAATATATTTAAATGTTACAAGGAAGATAGAGAGAGAACAGGATAGGGTTGTATCAAGAGAGCATCAGCTCTTTCTTTTTTCCATACGCCATCATCCACTCTGCATCGGGTACTACCAGCTTGCAGAGCGCATCCCACACAGCTCCGGGCTACCTGCTGGTACCAGTTCTGCCCAGCATCAGCCCAGCTAGTCATACCAGTGAACTTCACTTCTTCATCTCAGAACTTCCGTTCTGCTGAGTTTAGCGCTTTTAAAGTTTTTTCAAATTAAAACCATCACAGTTAGAAAGCTCTCTTGCTAAGGCCATTTTCCAGGTGCTCCTGACACATCCCCCTCAAGGAAACGAGCACGCGGAGCCGGCCACATCTCCTGAGATCTTCATCACAACGGCTGAAGACAGACCGCTGGGCTCAATGGGCCTCTGCTCTGACCTAGTAGGGCCAAATCTTCTCAAATCACCACAAAAAAAAATAAATGTTCTTTACAGAACGCTTTCACGAAGCTGCATGCGACCCCCCCGGCGCCGCCTCCCAGCCCAGGCGAGGTCTGTTTATTCTGGCACCCGGTTCCCAGCACCCACCCAGCTCCTGGACAGGACGCGCAGAACAATCCATCTCCTGCTTCCCACTTTTACCCATTTGAAGTGTTGGCATTTCGGCTATCTTAGGTTCTTCAAACTTCAATGTGGATTAAAAAAAAATTATCTGATTTGAAGGAAATAATTATGTTTTATTAACAAATAGGTAAAAACATCGTACGAATACTCAAAACTGCTTAAGTTCCCACAGTACTGGCAGCCACGCACAGAACTTCTCAAACTACCAGATCACTACACGACCAAGAAGTGAACCACTGAGCACATGAGAAGGAAGTGACTCAGACTGAAATTCAGAAAGGACAGCATGAATGGGACAGGATTTCCGCTTACAGCTCTTTCTACATGGCAAGGCTCCTTTATATAAAAAAAAAAAAAAAAAAAAAAAAAAAAAAAAAACCCCAAAAAAAAACCCCAACAAAAAACAACAAACCACCAACCAAAAACCAAAACCAAAAAACCCAATTTTGATCTCTCCTCTCCCATTCAGTTTTTTAAACAGCTCTGCAGAAAAGCTACAGGATGGATTTTAAATCAGAATCCCTGCAACATACCTCCAAGTCTTCTGGCTGTACAGGACAGCATCCATCTTACCACAACAAACACTCAGAATAGCTGCTAACTTTTCAAACAATTATAAGCCATCAGTTTTTTGTTTTGTTTTTTTTTTCCCTAAAATGGCATGTTTCCAGCATAAAACAGAAATTTTTATTTACAAGTGCACCTCCCAACATAAAGATACGATGCTGTCAATGGAGAAGGCCAGAGGAATTGCATTTATATCCCAGATCTGTAACCCTCCTACTGAAAAGAGGTCCTGATGCTATGCTTTGGGACAAGCCTGGGAGAATGACACATAACAGAAGCACCGAGGTATTTTCAGCGTACCATCATGCTGGTCAGAGCGGCACATGTTGGATCCACAACTGAAGAGCTGACTGAACCAAAAGTACTCCAGAGTCACTGCCTGACTTTATTAAAGTACTGTCGGTGATGCTGTCACCTCATTTCTTCTGCTAGTGCTGAACTGGCTTTTTGGAAAACCCTTGGTTCTTTTAATACTGGAAAGCAGCAGTAACTTATTGACACATGGCAGAGTTTTCCTTGACTTTCCCTACTCAAGTGTCATGGGCACAACACATGCAGTGAGCGTGTATTTTGATGGGAAAGTGCACTGTTAACTTAAACATTTGATATCTTGTAATTTATGTCATAACTTTTTGAGAAAAAAAAAAAAAGTAGAGTTGTCCTTGCATTGTGCACTGAATGTTTTCTACAATATCCCTCTTAGAGTACTCTGCACAACCCCAGTGCAGTTGTAGCTGATTGCTTGGAGGTGCTCAGGAAGGAGCCACATGTACCTCAGAGAAATTACAGCTGAGGAACTACATCACAATCTTGACTAAGATATTCATTCACCTCCAGCACTTCTAAGTTTTACTCCAAATTCATACATTCCTACATCCCTCTTAAGAGTTTTTTGGCTAAGTGGTTTTCTAAGTAAAGATTCTCATTCTGTATATACTATATATATATTTGATAGTTTTTCCAGGCTATTCTTCAATTTTGGAAGCAGCTGCACAGCACCATCAAATTTTTAACTATTAGCAGGCTTGAATCGATACACATCCACAAAATGTGTGCATTTAAACAGCTTTTCTGCCTCTTGCTTCTGACACTTTCTTTTTCTGGGCCATTCTAAACACACTCTTATTTTAGCAGCATGAATCAAAATGATCAGCTGTTCCCAGTTTGCTTTTAACTCTCACCCCAGTTACCTGTATGGCCATGGTTGTCAGATATGGCCGAGTCAGTCAAGTATCATTCCATAAATCCCCAAATAATTCAAGAAGAAAGAGAGAAACCAAATATAAAGCAGCAGCTATGACAGAAGCCTATAAATACCCAGTGGAAGCTTACTTTAGGGCTTTGTTCAGTAAGTTGGATTTATCAGGAGGGTGGGACAACTGATGCTTATTTGCATGGTCTCCTTTTACGGACTTTTTCCACAATTTGGGGGAAGACTCCATCATTCGCTGTTCCCACTTTTAAGGCCCTGTCTGGCTGACAGGAGGTTGCAGGAAACTCTTAAATTCCATGTTTATAAATTAAATCTAGATTATTTCAGAAGTGATCACCCAGGCTGACAGCACCCACTGAAGCTATTCTGTAGATTAGCTAGGACTATGCTTTATTCCAGGTCTTTCATGCAGGTGCTTCTACACACCTCATGTATTCCTCCACAGACTAGACTTAAAATAAAAAAAAATAAAAAAAAAAAAAATCATAAAGATAAATATTAAAGGTCGTATGAACTGATTGACAATAAATAATTAGGAAGCCTAATGTAGTCATTAATTTTCTTGGATTAAAGCATTCCCAAATAGAGCTTCTTGCTAATTCTAAAGACCCCGAAGCACAGCTGCAAATCCTCCTTCCTTACCAAGGACTTTTTTCACCTTTGGCTATGAACTAATTTACTTTCCATGAGTATTTATTTCAGTTGCATCTCACTGGTACACAGCCAAATAAATATACAGGCTACATAGATAATGGGAAAACTATGTTGTGTGCATAAATTCACATGAGAGATTTCAAAGTGCACTACATCACAAATATCCTAGGCTGTGCTGGGTATAAGCTTGCTTACTAGATAAAAGTTTGTTCAGCCAGATGCAGTCGCAGCAGTCAGGAAAGAGACAGGCACAGAACAGAATGGCAGAAAGGTAAAATTCGTTATAACAAGTTATTGAACTAAATTTAAGTAGAACTGGCTACATGTAGAATGGCTTGTGATAAATGACAGTTGTCATAAGTGATTAGACAAATGACCTAACGTTTTACTGTAGACTTCCAGTTTTTTATGATAAGTCTATAAAAATATTGAGGAAAATTATTTTGAAAGTTACAAGATCTACATAACCACTAATTCCAACAGCTAAGATAAAGCATTTCCTTCTCAATTTTTTTCTGTTTCAACTAATTCCACTTTCATTGAACTTTCACATAAGCAAACTTCTTTTTTCAGCAATTGTCTCTAAATGTTATAATAACAGAATGGTTTGGGTTGGAAGGGATCTTTCCAGGCCATCCAGTCCAACCCCCCTGCAAGGGCAGGGACATCTCCAACCAGATCAGGTGGCTCAGAGCCCCGTCCAGCCTGGCCTGGAATGTTTCCAGGGATGGGGCATCCACCACCTCTCTGGGCAACCTGGGCCAGTGTTCCACAACCCTCACTGTAAAAAATTTTTTCCTTATATCTAATCTAAATCTACCTCTTTCTATTTTAAAACCATGTTCTAGTAAGTTCACTACATTCACCCAGGAGATGCAAAGTAGTGCTATCTAGTAGTCAGGTTTTGGTTACAGCTGAAGTGCCCGTAAGGATTTTTGTGAAGTGTCAAGATCCCTCTATGAAAAGCAAAATAAAACCAAGAACTTGCCCATAAAATACAATCCTGCTTCCAACAGATAAAAAGAGAATGATGCTGCGTCTACTCAGGAGCAGTCATGGAAGACGGGGAGGCCACCGGTTCATCTTACAAAACAAATAGAGTAGAGCAAGCTCGACGTTTATATTGAAGTTCACACTGTATTAACACTGCCTTCATGTGTGGGTGGCAGTGGTTTTTGGCATAGTTGCTAGATCCATATCCAGGCGGTCATAAGCCAGGAAGGTGCAATAAAAAGGAATTAAAAATAAATAAAACTGTCTTTACCATGTGGGTCTTGTTCATTCGACTTTGGGCTGCTCCTGGCTCTGCGCTCCGGTTTCTTTACTGCCGGAGCCCCCCCGCCGCCGCTGCCTCCTCCGCTGCTTGCTCCATTGTGGCTCTTTGCGTAACCATTATATACAGTCGCGCAGCTGCCTATATGGCTTTTGTAGATGGATGAAGGAGGACTATTCAGACGGTTTTGGCGATCGATCTGTCTGTCCTTCAGTTTTTTGTGCTGTGGTTTGCCGTACTGATCTTCCCTGGTAATATAGCTGGACATCCCATATAGTGGTATGATTTCTGAAATGAAAGAATTCACTCACATTAACTAAAAGCCACAAAATCACAGATTTTTTTTTCAGAAAACTAAATTCTTGACCATGTCTAAATGAAACTATGTCAGATTTTCCCGGAGATAGATTTTACAACAAACTACACATGAAGTAGAAGATTCGGGCAAGTAAAACTGTCTTTAAAAGCTTGAGAAATACCATAAGTATCACATGCACACTTCAGAGACACTTTATTAAATAAAATTGCCCCTTCTCGTCCCCCTCCCCTCCCAAGAATGACCATCTCTAATCTAAGGCAGGTCAGCTCGCAGGAATTAGAATATTTTCTGCTTTTCTCTATAGTTCAATCCTCCTTTTTGCACTCCACTTTGAGTGTGAAGCTTGAACAAATCTATGCCCAAATCAACAGTTTTGCCTCTGTCAGCAAAATAACAATTGATACTTGATATATTCTTCATATTTTTTCTACATCCATTCAGAAGTTATTGTTCAAACTTCTGAAGCAACCAAGCATCCTAAGCACCACTGGAAGCCGTTTTTTTAAAGCTGAGATTACCATGTATGCTACATTGTAATTTTGCAAGTTGTTTAAACTAGACACGTTTTCTCTCTTTGCTATTTCAGTGTGTCTTGGTCTTCATTTTTCCTTTTCTAGCTACATGATCATATTTGTATTCCCACAGCAACTAACTGTCTAAAAACAGCATGCTGCAAATAAATGCATTTGCTGTTTAAAGTACAAGTCATTGTACAGCAAATGGGAAATGGTGGATTAATGCTCATCAGTACAATATTTATCACTTCAGTTATTTCAGTGTTACAGCTATAGGTCAATTCAGTAAAGCAACAAAGGCCTTTCTTTTTTCCCCCCATTTTATTTTTAAGTTGAATGGGCTTCTTGGAAACTCCAGACTACAGAAATACTCAACACCTTCCCAACTTGCAGCTCTGTGTTCACTTTGCACGCTACCATGTTTGCACGCAAGACTTTGTCAAGCAATCTGACAAACTGTCCTGTTCCCTTTCCAGAAAAATGTCCCTGCCCTACGTATCTGGCTGTCTACACCCTCATGCTGGTTTCCTGAGCTTCCCACTTCCTCGCTCCCAGTATAATGCAGTTAAACATCAGCTGCAAGGGTCCATTGCCCACTAGAAGATGCAGTCTGTTGGTCAACAGAAACTTCAAAAGCTAGCATCAATAGACATCTCCCTCCCTCTCCTTCTGCCTCTTCCTTCCCACTCCAGCAGAACCTCACTTCTGGTGATACGGCTTATATATATTCTTCAAAAACAACCTTAACTGCAAGTGGTTCAGCAGTAATGTAAAACCATGAATCCTGAACCGATTTCCATGTTAAACATCCCAAGTAGCTTTGCTGCCTGCTTTTTTGGTTAACACCCTCTTTCAGATTACACAAAGACTTATCTCCAGGGTGGCAGAGACACAACAGGGCATAGTTCAGACAGAAATATGCCCCTTCCACTCCTTTTCTTGCAATTATTTACTCATGGCCTGATTAGGGTTGCCACGCTGCCCTGTGGTATCGGACAATGCTCTTCAGTGACTTTCTGCACAGTCTCAACCAAAATAACAAACAGAAAATGCCTGTTATTTCTTGGAAAACCACAGCTGGGGGGCGGAAGGCACATTACAGCCAACAGGAAGAGGTATTCGGCTTTTCCCACTGGAAATGATTTCGGCAAGCCATACTTGGATCCAGTCCTTCGTACACATCCTGATTCCCAAGCCAGAACCGACACATTTTTTGTCCCTTAGCTTTCTGCACAATGCTGCACCATGACACAGCAAGAGCAATTGGCATGACTCATGTCCCTAGTTTGGAGCATGGGATGGGACTTTTTTTTTTCCCCAGTGTATTTACAAATTAAATTAAAATTGGTTTTGTTTCTGCAACCTCGTGTTGGGACAGAGGATTGTCCCGCATCGCTGCGCTCTGGATGACTACACCTCCCGACACTGAAGAAGGAGGCTCTATCCATGTGGGCAAAGTCACTCTACAAGTTCTCTAATTAATTTCCACTCTTAAGTTTCTTGACTTGTTAAAAATTGCTGAACAAAGGTGTGAAATATCAGTACCTTCCTTCCAGCTCACCTTGTTCTCCATATATTGTAGGGGGAAGATGATGCTGTGGGAAAAACTGTGGTGGCATGTCCCCAGGTCCAGTGACAGGAGGATAAAAAGCCGTATGGGAGTTGTGAATAAAATGGGGATGATGCGTCAGGTATGGAGGTAAGTGATGGGTTGGTGAGATGGCCGAAGGATAGCTAGGAGGGTAACACTCCGGAGACTGGGGGGTAACCACCACCCTCCGAACGCCGGTGTTGTCTTCTATCACCTGGAAGGGAAGGCAAGGAAATGAGCGTGTTATGCAGCATCTGAACCACACACGTTTTTAAAACAGTGCTGTTTACCATTTGTGCTCTCATGAGAAAACGGTGGGTCGTTAGGTTTATTCATAAACACATTTCTAAAATTAATATCAGCACAAGTAATCCTAGCCGTGACGCGGCTTTTCTCGGAGACTCGGCCACACTAATCGCTGGGAGACTCACTGCTGCTCGTGTTAACTACGTGGGGAAGAGACTAAATAAATAACCTGTATTTAGGGAGTGAAACAATTGAAAAAGGAACACAGAGCACCAAAATAAGAGTACTCATTGGGACCAACCTTACCTTCTGCACATAAAATTTCCACCCCTGTCTCTGACCGCACTCAGAGTGAGCAGGGAGTCAGTAACCCTTGGGAATCAGCTGGCAATGCTGCTGCGGAGAGGCTGCGCGTGTGCGCAGAGAGATGCACGCTGCAGGAACCCGCTGTGCTGACACACATTTTCAAAAGAACTGCTCTGTTCCCAACAGGTATCTGTTCAAGATAAATCATCAAGCAGAAGGGCTTTTCCTGCTACGGTGCTGGTCTATAGGTCCACGCAAATCATCTCTGGAGGACGCGTACCTTGGCCCCAAACGCTATAGTCAAAGCGTGTAAAAACAGATGCAGGAAGGTGGAAATGTGCTTAGGTTGAAAAAAAGTTTTTCGGTTTATAATTTTTCCAGAACTTTATTTCTGGAGAACAGTTAACTGGCCAAATTTCTGTCCAGACTTTGCAGCCAAACTTTTCTTGAAGCTTATTCAAAAAACTGCTGCCATTTCTGGAACTGAAACACACAACCACGTAAGAACAATTACTGCCCCTTGGATTCTGTACGTTGAAGTGCATAAGGCAGAAAAGCATGAAGGAAGCATAATTTAGTTTCATACAACAATCAGGCTGCTAAACTAATTGTTTTAACTGACTGATGACGCACAGGGATGGTATAATGTGTGTGATGAACATGTATGAGATAAGTGAATGTGCATCAGGGGACCTGCCGTAAGATGCTGCCATTCCCAGCTGATTGCCACCAGCGTCAGCTGGAGTTATCCATCCCCTGTGCAGCGGCAGCAGCAGAAACCCTGCTACAGATCCCCACGCTCCAGCAGCTCTTGTCACATCACAGGGTCTTAGCCTAAACCACAAAGAAAAATGTGTTTATGCCAACATCCCCTGAAGTGAAGCGGTTGTCTCTGCTGACCCGGCTGAAGTGACAAGCCTTGTCTCGGAGATGATGCCCGCAGCCATGAGGGGCAATGCTCCCGCAAACACGAGTCCCTGCCTCAGGCATCAGCTGAGCCAGTTATCCCAGGGTAAAACTAACCAGTATTAGCTGACCCAGGTCTTTCCTTAGGCCATGTGTGTCCTACGTTATATGAATTTACGCCACAGACAATTTCTGCGGATTGGCTGGCCGCCTACAGAAAGTTTTCTATACAAAGTTAATTCATTCACTTGTAATTTATGTTTCACATTTAAAAAATGTGTTGCTTGCTATGCTGAGTAACCAGAATAGGAATTGTTTAGCTTAACACAGTGGATCCTAACTGCTAAATTTACAACCTCAGCTAACAATTTGTCATATGCTGGCTTTAAGTGTCGAAGACTTTACGGAGTACCCAAAAGACAGCTGAATCTGAGATGCAGACTATCACATCGGTGTAACTGCTGCGCCTTCAGGCCTCCATCTCTGCTACTGGTTCTACTCATCCTTCACAGCACCTCTTATCCTGGCGCCAGGTCTGAAACCCGCACTCCAAAACCCAGAGAAGAGGCAAATCCTTTTCCATTTAACACATACTTGAGAAACAGACCTACTTATTTAGGACTGTGGACAGAAATGTCGGAGTTAACTCTCTTGGACTCGGATCATGCTTTAATTCGAGATGGCAAGTTCCTACCTCTTGATGTGGAAAAGTTTTCATCATGTTTAGCTAGTCCAAGCCTCAAAGACAACTTTACTCTTCCAGGTGGGTATAAACTCTTACCTGTGCATCTAGACCAGACTACACGTGTATTTTGTGCCCTAGTGAAGGATGAACGTGTTAAAGAACAGATTTAGACAGAAAGCTTGTCCTCTGTAGCAGCATGCTATGTAAACCTGCATTTAAAATTATTAGAATTTCTCTTTCTGAACTATATTCTAGAGAGCCGGGAGGAAAGCTCAGAGCTCTTTCAAAGATATTTCAGATGAAATTATCCTGCTAGATGAAAGTATAAAATACCAGTAGTAGCGTCAGAAAAGCCAGAGATCAGAGGATGAGCCAGCCTTCCAAATTACTTTTGTCAAAAAGCGAAGAGACTAATAACAGGATCTGTTATTTGTTTCCTCCCAGGCCATGAATGCTGACTCATGTCCCTGTGTTCCAAATGAACGCAGAAACCCAGGAGACCTTGCAAAAAACCCACATTTTTCCCAATCCCACAGAACATTTCCTCCCTAAACTAAGAATTACAGACACATATGTAAATTTCTGAAGCTGTACGTATAATTTTAAATACGTCATCCTGACCTTAACAGATCATAAAATCGGTAATCCAGTGGATTGTGCATTAGATGCATTAGGCAGCAATAAAACCAGCGCGGGTTAAGACTGGGGATCTCTCTCCATCTGTGACACATGCAGTGGGCAGGCTGCAGCAGAGCCATTATGGGAGACAATACCTTCAACTCATGAAAGACAGAGCAAACTCGTTTTGATCCCTTAATATAAATAAAATAAGTCAGCAGAGAGGTTAAACTTGCTATCTAAAGATGAAAACTGCAATTCTTTGTAAAAGCTTATAACCGCTTCTCACAAAGACCATAAATTTATCAGGAAACGCGCTGTCTGCTGACCTGCCCCGACCTCAGCGCCCAGAAGCGATGAAACCCTGATTCCTGTTGAGGTCTCTAGGTGCAACTGGAATATTAAAAGTAATTGCTACTACTAATTTTAGCAGTTTATACTTACAGAAAACAAATATCTCTGGTCATTTGGCACCTAGAGCTAAACTCCCATTATTGTGTGTTTTTCAAGCAGTTCCAAGGTAAATTGTCTTCTGCTGTTACTTTTTGTGCTCCCTGGCGCAACTGGCTTTCTGCCTCAATAACAATTTTATTATAGCATCGTTCTGTGTGGGTTTTTCCGTATTTTAGGGAGCTTAATTGCTGAGGGAGGCAGGTAGATGATCTTTCAGGAGAATCTAGATGAACATTACTCACACACAATAAAATTGCCTCCCTCTTCCGTTGCCACGTTTCCAGCTGAAGGAATACAATCACTCTCATTCTGTAACACACGTTTACTGAATGGGTATAACATGGTAATATGGAATTAACTTCCATTTGCTTTCAAAAAAAGTTTTCTTATTTCACTTAAACTTAGTGTTCCAGATTCAGCAAGGACATCTGGAGCACGGCCAGTGGGTGGACCACGACCAATACCTTGGGAATTTCATAAACTAGTTTGAAATTTAATTCATAAATCAATCTGTACCAGAAAACAGCACAGAATGAGCTCATCCACAAGGAACTTGGATGTCAACATTTTATTTATTCACTTAATTTATTAAGGATGCCAATCCAAGCTCACGCCAGCCCTGGCAAGTACATATCACTGTCTTTGCCATCCATCGCATACAAACATCACTATTAAATCTGTACCTTGAACACGAGAAATAGATGAACATCTATAATGCTGGCAAGAATGCTTGGATATATCCAATCTAGAACGATACAGATGTTCAGGACTCATGCTCATGAACTTCAAAGGATCACCACTTTATGGCTTGCTCCATGTTAAGCATGCGATCTGCCCAACCTTCCTTGTGTTCAGAACGTTAGGGAGGATCATCCTTTTACGGACGATTTGATTGCAGTCCACAAATCACACAGAGCAGCTCTGTGAGCACTAAACCATACAAACACAAAGAGTCTGGAGCTAAAAGCTTATGCTTTGGAGAACGCCTCTCTTAAAACAGAGGATGTACCCAAGATCAAAATCTGGATTCCCAAGGGTGTGATGGATTTCCTACCATTTCAAATGTCATTTAAAGACTTTCTTCTCTCCAGAAGCTATGCTTTATTCTGTCAAATGCTATGGACTTCATGCAGGAATACCAAACCGCAGGACCATGGCTTTTGTTGCATAGTTCAGCCTGTATGACCCCACCGTTACCTCCCGACAAAAGGAGTCTTACCAGCACTACGCATACTTCATGCTCCAACCAGTAAATTAGTCTTCTAGCCTTAGAATATCTGTGGCAGAGACCACATATTAACAACTCCGTAAATAAAATCAAAAGTGTAGTTTCATGCCAAATTTTCGTGTCCAACTACACATGAGTAATTCCTCGAACTCCAGTGGAATTGCTCCAGATCTATTTCAGAGAGCACAGTCCTCAGCCAATAGCTCTAAGCAAACAAGTTCCTCATCGTGCTTTTTCATATTTCCATTTTTCTAGTTCTCCTCACTAGAACACCCCAAATCCTCCTTCCCTCCCCTCAAACATGCACTGCGAAAAGCAGAAACAACAACGCACGAGGATGTCTCTGACTTTAATAGCTCGACATGCAAATCGTCATCTTTAATCTTCAGATTATGCTGACACCAGAGAGCCAAAGCGCTCCAGGAGCCATGAGGAGGCATTGGGCTACAGACCCCAAGGGCAGGTAGCCTGCAGCGGCCATCCCAGCAGAGGACATGGTCCCAACCTGCCCCGCAGGACTTGTGTGGGAGGGAAGCAGCTCCATCCACAGCTTGGAGCTGGGACGGGAATGAACAGCTTGTGCCTGGCTCCGACAAGCCACAGGAGATGCTCCCTTCTTCTCCTTCAACATTCAACAGTTGAAGCCAAAATTGTTGACTTGGCAAACATTTAATACAGATTTCTCTACCATGCCACCTTCCACAACTCACTTCCACAGTAGCAATATCGTCCACCAAGAGCACAGCAAGGAGCTTTTTCTCTCTTTCTTATTTAACTAACCCTTGGTCAATAAAGAATTGTGGAGGCATGAACTCTGATCCCATCGTTCCTATCTGCCAGAGATGCACAGAGGTTTCTCTGCTGAAAAAGGAAAGGCAAAGTAACTGGTTGTATTGAACCACTCTTTGAAAGTGAAATACAGCATCAAAGATCTGAACAGGCTGTGTGTATTTGCTGTCTTCTATTATTCAACAGTGGAGTTGATCTTGCAGGGCACACAACCTCCTGTCAATTTTTTGCTGATGGCTTTCACAACAACGAAGAGGTAACGAAGCACCATGTTAATCCAGGGCTGCGATCGCTAGATAACTCATGTAATATTTAAGGCTAATACTCACAGCTCCAAAGGGCTTGGCATAACAAAATGGAAAAAAGATTTCCCGTCTCTTTTTAATAGGTTACCTCTCTGCAGGGATATCTGCGTTCTGCCTGACTCTTAGATGTACACTTTGGAGACAAATCAAATAAAAAAAAAAATCAAATACATTTTGCTTCCTATCTCAGAGTGCATTAATTTGCTTCATGGCTTTTCCCTTACCACTCTAAAGTTGTGTTCTCATTGTTTATCATAAACCAAAGATTTTTAACTATGAGGCAGTAGACAAAAGCAAGAGCAAGTAAGGCAGGGACATTTATTACAATAAGAACTAATTTGATTACTGCACACTTTCAACTGCTAGTTAATATGAAAGGCAAGAGGTTCGCTTGCCACACAGCAGAACACACATTCTGCTGCCGAAAAGCACTGAATACAGAGTTTTCCCCTAAACTTTACAACACTTTTCCAGCTCCTTGGAAAAATTTCATCACAAGAGGGGTTTGGGTGGATTTTTTTGTTTTGTTTTTGGTTAAGAAACCACTTAAAGGCTTCTTAGTGGAATTATGATGGTGCCCCACAAAAAGCATTAAAGAGGAGCCGGGTTCAGACAGAGATACAACTGGAAGATTCCATCACTCTGGTTTGGAAAGCGTTTCAATCATACTCAGCTATTTATCTCAGCACAGAGACTAACAGCTATAAACATTTTAATAATAAAAAGGTGTTAAAGCTATTTCAAAGGAAAAGTAAATCCTTAAATAATTCGTGGGTCAGTTTACTAAATTAGGAGAGTGCGTGAGGAGTACCAAACAGCACTGCGAAGGCTGTCTCAAAGCGTACTCCAACCCACCACCTCAGGATGCTTGAGGAGCAGGAGGAAGCTGGACCACCTTGCCCTCTCCCCTACGCTGGCTAACCATGTTCCCCCTACTCCAGGGATATTTTCACTCTGTTCAAAAGTTAAAATACCACAGAGCAATTGCAGTATTTTGTGGGATTTAAGTATGATGACACCCACAATTTTTCAGAATTACACAAGCTCACATGTTTCCTGGGGAGGGCAAGGAATTCCAGGACATCATCTATTTTCTGCTTAACAAGATGCCAAAATACACGTATCAAAAAAAGTTCTTCTCATCAAAGATATTTGAAATACTTTGTATACTTTTAATGAAGCTTTCAGTGCAGCCCAAGTCTCAAAAAAGTGGTAAAATTATTGGATTTATTGACTGTTCACAGCTATTCTGCCTGACATCAACCCTTCTTTTTTCCTTTTTTGCTCTTTACTCAGAAAGAGTCTAAGCTTTGCAGAAGATGGAAGGAACACAAACAATCTGGTTACACTGCAAAGTGATTATTTACATAGAAGAGCAGTAGCTATTCAAGAGTTCCAAAACCAAGCAGCTTTGTGAAAAGCTTTTTCCATTTCTTCCATAAAGAGATAAATGGTATTTATTGTTGAAAATAAACCAAAATTCCCAGTTCTTGATACACTGCATGATTTCTGCTGGGACGATACAGATGATCAACAGCACATTTTACAGCTACAGTGGCTCCTTCTCTCACTTCCATTCTCCTACCCCTTCTGACTGTCACACTAGAATTTAAGGCATCACCTAACAACGTGGACTTCTCTCCCTCTCACAGAGAAGCTGCATGTAGAGGCTCAATCTATAGATTTTGCTATTTGCAGCTTTTGCTAGTGGGTAAAAAAACCCCTGGTACACATACTAGTGCGTGACGGTGCACATGCAAGCTCACTTGTGCAAATGTGTGGGTACTGTCAGTAAAGAGGAGAAGTATGAAAATGTATATTACCACCCTCATTAATATTTCAAAATTAAATTTCAATCAAGCAGACCTCCCTCTATGGATCACTGCTATTGCTCTTATATACATTTTAATTCTTCAAGGAGCATACCTGTGAGATATAACCAGGAGGCACATGAATAGGGGGAATGGATCCATTGGGTGACATCATGGGAACCTCTGCTGGTCCTAAAAGAGAAACAGAAATAAGATATTAGTGTTTTCAGTTTAAAAAATTGCACAATTGCTCAGAAAAGGCTAAAAATAGCTTTGTTTTTGAAGCCTGCAATAACAAAATGAGCAGCTCCGCTGATTTCTGGTATATGGAAAATGCCTTGTGCCATCATTCTGAGAATAAGATCATTGTTCAATGACTTTACCATATATTCTGTTGAAATAATATTTTCATCATAAAACAGCTAAAACATAGACTTTATATTACCCACTGATCAACTCCTACAGCATTAAGCAGTAACACAATCTGTCCTTTAGCAGCCCACAATTCCTATACAGCAATCTGGGCAAGTTATTCCTGTGGAAGGCATGAGAGCACAGAACAAAGCAGAAACTGTGTAGCCTGGAATTAGGCAGCTCCCGAGAAACGCGTCCAATTGTAGCCAAAAACATCACGTATGTGCAAAACTATCTATTTAAGAATGCACAAAGACCAAATTCATTATCTCAGCTATTCAGACTAACCTTGGAATGTGGTTATACAAGCAAGAAGCTTATGGTTTCCCCTCCGAAATCCAGCCCCGAACATGCGAGTTCCATTTTGAGGCCCTGGGCACAAGTATAACAAAGCAAGTGCCATAACCATCTGACTTTTGCAAACGGAGTCTCACAGCCAAAAAAACCAGCTAGCTAAAATGGAAACAGTTCACGCAATCGCTCATTGGTTCAGCCACTAAAACTGGGGACACCAGACAGAGCAGTCAATAAAATGAACCTCCCGAACATCAGATCGATGTTTGCAGTGATAGTTTACTACTTTGAAAAAGAAAAATTATTTTAATTACTTCCTTGTTACATAATGAAATGTTTACACTAACCTGTTTTCTGTCATTTGCCAAAAGCTGAGAAAACAGTCATGGTCAAATTCTTGAAAAGAGCTCTGAGAGAACGCTGCTCCTCGTCATCGTAAATTGAATTCTAGCTTTGACTAACAATACAAAAGATAACTTCATAACTTTAGCTGATGGAGAGGCCATCTGACATCTCCCAGCCGTATCACATTCTATCCAAGGAAGCTGAACACTAAAACACATGAAGGACTTCAGGCACAGATGGGATGTAGCGGCCTTCAAGAGCAAGTGCTCCTAAAGTGTAGAGAAATCCAACAAAATCCCCCGCAACAGAGTGAGCCACAGTCTTATCTGGTATCAGCAAAACCAGTCCACATTAAACTATCAGTCAGTCATTCCCTATCCAGCTACATTTTTATGGTCCTCGGGCTGCTTATCGTACAATAGCCAGGACTTCTCACCCTCTTAAAATTCAAGCTACACACAGGAATCCACTCCAGTTATTTATATCTCCTCTGATCGTGGTTTGTTTTCTCTATCCAGTTATTTACAGACTAATCAGTACCTATGGTTTTTACCAGTCATATTCAGATTTGAAATATGCTAATTTATCACCAAGCGTATTAAAGACATGGAACCTCCGCCGTTCAAATGAAAAGTTGTCATTTTAGGTGTGCGATTCTGCTGCTCTTCATACTTCTCCCCATACTCAACTATGTAGGGAGCTCTACCTATCCTACAGCCCCAACGAGAAAAAAAAAAAAGGCATTATTACTCCTCCTTCTTGTCCAGTTCCTACGAGTTCCCTCCACCTTATTCTATAGCCCTTTCAGCGTTATTTGTCTCCCCAGTCAATTTCAGTGTGAATGCAAAAAAATTTCAGCAGGAACACTAAGTGATTACTGGGGAGAGGAGGAGTTATCTAAATGGCTCTATTTAAACCCGTCAAAAATATGAAGTGACAATTGGTTCAGAAGGAACTTTACAGCAATATTTTTTGCCCTATCAAAAAAGTCTCTCCAAATTTATTTTGAGGAATATGTTTTTTATTTCTCTCTGAATTTATTTTGGTTTCTATACACTGCCAAGTTTCACTCCACAGTAAGTGGGACAGTTTATCTATATGGAATGGTCAACACACGACAATGCTTTTTTGGGGGGGTTCAATCCACACTGGATTATCAGGTGTTCTTCAGGATGGAACACACCTGAGATTAGGTAAAATGAATCGTTAACATTGTTATGTAACTCTTCCTTGTCAAGGATTTGTCAAACCTAAAAAATTGCAAGGAAAAAAGTCTTTATAAAATTAAAAAATCCTGAGTTCACCATTTAAGTAGACAATAATTTAAATGTTACACGTAAACATTGCTTAATAAATAAAGTCTTAATATTTAACTTATTTCAGTTCCTCACCAAATCCCTGTCTACTTGTAGTCATGCTGGCCCTACCCAGTCTTTCTCAAAAACAGGTACTCTGACTTGGAAATAAACTTAAAAATGGGACAGTTTGGGAGTTCCTGCATCCAGACCAGCTACTCTCTGTACGACAACTGAGAAACACTCGGCCTGTCCTTCTAAGCCTTGTGCCACTTGCTCATATGGAGCAGTGATCTACTTGCTGGAACAAATCAAACTCCCACATCGATACCGTTGACTGTAACATTTCCATTCCAATTAAAAAAAAAAAAAAAGTTGTGTTTTATCATCAAAACGTGCGCTATGCAAGACGATTGTTAACCTTGCATATGACCCACAAACTGTTAAAGTCATCTGGATAACAGGTTTTAAAAGAACGACAGCCTGGTGATTTGCAGCTAGATTTTGTTTCCAGTGCTTTGATTTCCAGGCTAGCCAAATGACTTTAGCATACATTATTTCATCTCTCTCATCAACAGTATCAAAACAAGTTTGCAGCGGTAGTAAGTGAAACGCAGACCCCCATCTCCACAGCGCGACCAGTCCCAGGACTTGTTAACGACTCTTCTTGCAGTGAAACCACTCCCCAGTTAACACAAAACCAAAATGAAATTTTCTGTGGTTTAAGGAGTAGAGGGGTTTTTCTTTTGAGTATTTTTGGTTATGTCAAGTATTTTTTAACTGTTAAGAAGACATTTAGAGAAGGATGTTCCTCAATTGCTTGCATCCACAGGTTGGATATAAGTGATGTGTCCTCTAAGGAACTACAACTTTGCAAGTTTTAATTGAAGCTCGTGGTTCAATACAAAATTTAATTTAAATGATAAAAAGTCAGTCCAATCTAACACAGATGCCGTACACTGAAATGAACTCATTTTAATACTTTTCAAACCTGCTAAAAAACAGACACTGTCTCCTGAGTTCTTCATGAAACCCAGCCAGAAGAGCTTTGGCCACCTCTGCTGAGAAAGCAAGAGGCCAAATCCCACCCCGAGCTCCGACATTGTAAATACCGAGCACCTCCATCAGCTTCTGGAGGGCTGCCCCAAAACACTGGGGCTGGCTCCATCCGAAATTCAGGTGCAAGGAAATGATTCTCCCTTCTCTGAAACGAGAGGAAAAGCGAAGGAGCCACCAGGCTGAAGCCAGGTCCCCCAGCCAGGCAGGTGACAGACTGCACTCCTCAGTCGCACGAGCACAAAGTTTTCATATTTCTAACCCCTATTAATAATTACGGGACAGTAAAGGAGCAACTCAGCCTCATATTGTGGCAGAGCTCATTACCAGCTTGACACCCCAGTAAGAGCCTGTCCTCTTCTTCCAAGCCACTCACTCCCTCTTTTGTGCTGCTCCGTCACTCCTCTGACGGCATGGAAGCTAATTATTTTAACCATTTTTGATGACTAAAAAGGTTTTGCAAATCTATTGTCTCTCCTGCACACAAAAATGACAATTTATTCCTTCTTGTATCACAGCTTATTGTGCGAAGCTGCAGAACAAACCAAGTCTCCCCCCCAGCTCCGTCTCCCGCTCCCCCTGCCAAGAGGACACTGCTGTCCCAGAGGGACTGTCAGGTCTTCTGGCTGTTCTTATTCCTTCAGGAATCATGTCACAATCTACTTGAGACACTTCTGTCCCAAGATTTTCAAGGATATTTATAGCCTTGGTTGCAGTCCATGACACTTTCAAAATTCTTGTATAAAGCCTGTTTTGGAACAAGCACGCTTTTTTCTTGCTTCTGAGTGACCTTTTATGTGTGCATTAAAGATCATTTAGTTTAATTAAGGTTTTTTCCCTAAATCATAGAAGCCAAAATTTGGCATTTCAGTTGCTTCAGCTAGAGCCACACATCTTACCTATTTCTTTCTTTCTATATTGCATTATAGGGCAAAAAGATCATTTTACTACACCATTTTCCTTTCCCTATTGCCATATATAAAATACATTGCTTTTCTCTCTTTACTACTCTGTTTTGTCCACTGTAGAATATTATTCAGATCCAGCTCCAGCACATGAGCATCCATTTTACTCCACGTTCCTACAGATCGCGTGGCATAGCTTGTTACTAAGAGCAAACCCCACCTGGCTTTTTTATAAAGTTCCCATTCTGACAGCAGTTACCAAAAACTCTCCCAAGTTCAGGAATTTCTAAGCCCTTTTTCCAGCAAACACCTACTGATTAACCGTTTCACATCGAAACACCTGCGTCAGCAGAGAAACATGAAATTTAGTGATTTGGGCACTTTGAAATTTAAGAATCCTGTACATTTTAGTAACAAGTACCTACCACACCAGCTAAGTAGAAAAGTAAATCCAGCCAGGTAAATGTATTATATTTTATAAAGCTTAACAGTTATAAGTAATCTCTGAAAAAATATTATGCTGCCCTCTGATTCACAACCAAACTGGTATCACATCTTCCACTACACTGGGCGCTTCTCAGGAAGCAAATCTGCAGAGCCAGAGGTGCGATGGAATGAAAAGGAACAATAATTAAAGGGCAAATTGGCCTGCTTTGCTAAGACAAATGACCCAGGGCTTGCTGACCTTGGCCGGAACCCAAGGGTTTGCATTTTCACATGGATGAGCAGCTGTTCCGGAACAATTTCCTCAATGAAATCAGCACAAACAGGCTCCCTGTCGCTGTCAGGAACACGTGTCTTCTCCCTCCGCTTGCTTATTCTCAAAGCAGCATACAGACCAACTAAGGTGATGACAAGGAAGACAAAAACAACAACAAAAAACTTCCTGGATTCTTCCATTCATCTTTCTTCCTTCACAGCAGAGGCCAGGCAAGCGTCTTTCCCAGCCCTTCGGTCCCAGTCTAAAACTGCTTCAGAGCACAAGCTAACACGAGTGCGTCAGACCGCTTTCTCCAAACCTTTAAAGTAGGATGTACAGAGCTTTCAGATATAACTGTCAGCAGAATTCCTAGGTGCCCTCTCTCGCAGACGAGAGCTGGTTCAGTTGCTAACATAACTCTGCTCACACACGGTAAAAGGCAGAGGAAGAGTCAACTCCTGGGTGTCCACTTAAGGTACCAGGACACAGAGTCTTCAATTTACTGCTGATCCAGATCCAAATACTTTGTCCTAAATGAGTACAAATTTGTAGATTAAAGCAACTCCGTATTAGAGAGAAGAGAGGGAGCAGCATTTACAATATTACGTGCCTGAGGGGATAAAATGACAGCTTTAAAAAATACCTTTGGAGACGGCTGAAATGTCAGAAAATCCCACCTACATTGCATTCAACCTGCCATCGGTGGGGTCAGGAGAGGCGCAAAACCAGCGCTGCCAGTACAGTCCACCAAGGCACGGGAATAATGCCAGCATCCAGCCCTCGGCCATCCCCGTGGCACCGGCTCACGCTTGAAGAAGGCTGTATGCAGAGAGTTTTATCCATACTTATCCATGCTTATCCATACAGATGTGAATAGAAGGATGCCTACCACACATCCTCTCACATTGTCTGGCGCTTCAGTTGCTTATTTTCTATCCAGATCACAGGATCCACCTGAAGTCTCCTGCACGGTTCAGCCACCTCACCTGTACATACCAACGCGGGGTGCGAGAGTGGAGACCGAAGCACTTCCCATGCAGTGAAAATGCACTATTTGAACTCCTCTGCAACTTCTATGACTGCTTTACGTTTTTTTCAACATCCTTTCTCAAAACTGCAACCACATTAGAAGTCACAAGTTACAACAGTCCTTTACCCTCCATCCCGTCCCAGATTATCAAGTTAATTTGTCATAAGCATTTGAAAAAATAATCAAAGTTATAAAAAAATACATTGGTCTCTCCAAGTTGCGGTGCATCATCATTATTAAAATGAAATTGCAAATCATGTACACTTGTTCAGTACTTGGATCTCACAGCTGCAGTAACGCGCCAAGGAGCCCGGCTCTGCCTGATGTTTTCAAGATGTGCAGACAAACTCACTCAACCAAACATCAGATCAAAATACTCAGAAATCTGTGCCAAACGCATCAAGCGGACAGCTCTTGGAGCATTTTCTGGCTTATTTACGAGACGCACCTTTGCTGTTTACACTGGAGACTCTTAAAAATGGTTTATTTTACCTGTGTTTGCTACTTGACCTGTTACGCACCGCAGGAGGCTCAAGCCCATCCAATCTGCAGTGAAACACCAGCACTCGGTGCTTTAATGCAAGAACCAACAGGTTCCTGCTCAGCAGCATGCTCTTTTGCTATGTCTCTCCCACATGTTGTATCCCAGCTTGGGGCATACTCCAGAAATAAAACAGTAACCTATAAAAACAGGAAATGAACTAAAAGATACCAGTCACGGCGAACACGCCCTGTCCGAGGTGATCCCAGTACCACAAGCCGTCAGGCTGAAGTACTACTGCATCTGATTTTGAAGAGGGAGCTAGGTTAAATGTTCATTTTTAATCCCCCACAGAACTATGAATTAATAAATTTTCATGCATCAAACGTCCGGCATTTCAAACATTTGAGATACCCTGAGAGCATCAAGAACTGTCCCACTCCTCACCTGCAAGACCTCACGTGCCATCTTGCGCCTTGCTTTTTGGATCCATCACACCTCACTCATTTAATAAGCGGAGGAAAGTCCCGACGAGGTCAACAGGCTGCTTTCACAGCCTGGCACACCATCCCCTTGTGCACCAACAGCTTCTCGGCCTGCCGCGGGGCTGGAAGGGGAGCAGGAAGGTCCTGGGGACAAGGACCTGGTCCCACGGCAGGGACAGAGCTCTGCTGACCACCAGCTGTGGCAGCTTGCATGTTACAAGAAACTTTGACAGCTTAAAGCTGACTGAAGGATTCAGAAAAGGTTAGACAAGTACACTTGTTCAGCCACAGAGAACGGAGACGGACAAGATGGGTTCTTCTCCATCCCAGGTGAGTGTTTTCTTTTTTAAAATAGTCATTCTTCTAGAATTTCAATTTACGGGCAACATTTTGGAGTGGAACATTTTGTTGTGGTTGTTTTGAATAGAACTGGAGTAGTTTGCTGCCCTACTCTGAACAAACAAGTTGGATTCTTTTGTGAAAATAAACCTTTTCTGACGCTTGGCTCGTTAGCCGCTACTGCAAAAACACTTGCAAAGAGTATGTTGCAATACTTCAAGCATTGAAAATAAGCACGCTCCCATAGCAATTCACCAGATGGGCTACAGATTGTAAATCATAGACGTCTAGACTAGAACTCAAGAGACAAACATCTGTCTAAAATCAGTTGACTTGAATGGCAAATACTGTTAAATAAATTAGGACTACTCTGGAAAGAAAGAGAACAACCAACTACGCTGAAAACATCTGAAATTAATCCATTAGCAGAAAGCCACAACACAATAACCTGAAAGTGGAGAGACATTTATTTTGCGATGAACTTTAGCCCAAGACATCTGAAGCAGGAGCACGAAAGCGTTTCTCTGACCCAGCGCCACGTTACCCCACAGGGGCTCACGAATCCATCGCCAGAACATCTGGCTGCAGCGGGGTTGTTATTGTCCGCGCTTCACGAGTCAAACTGTGGGACAAAGAAATGAAATGCCTGACGCGGGGTCACACAGGATGCTTGTGGGAACGCAACTGGACGCAAACCCAGAAGAGGGTTTAGGTCATAAGGCAATACTTAAGCCTGAGTAAATCTGTTAAAAGACTGTTAAAAACTGGTAGGTTATCACATTGAAAATTACTCTATTTTGAAAAAAAAATAAGCCTTACTTGTATCTACTAGCTTTTTTTTTCCTTTGCATAACTCAGTTTTAGGCGAAATAGATGTCAAAAAATGAAGATTATTTTATTTTTGCACCAGTTATTAACAACGTTACCATTTCCACATGGTACAGCAACAGGTTTATACAAATGCTAAGCAATCGGCTTTGAACACAACTTCCATTAACGGCAGCGATAATTACACAACATCACTTTTCTGCAGCAGTAAAAGAAAATGCTTCAGTTATTCATAATGTAATTATTGCATTCCCATGGCCACAAAGATTACATCAGCAACAAACCCCAAACCCAGCCAACAATAAAGTAACACAGTAAGTTCTCTTCCACCTGCCCTGATGAGGCAGGAGTTAGGTGATGGCTGTTCTTTACCTGTCCACCCACAGCGAGAAAAATCATCCAGCCAGTGAAAACAAAAGCAAACTTCCAATCCTACCGCCCGCCTCGAGCTGACACCGTGCCACCAGTCATCCTGACAGGGGCTGACGAGTTTTGTTCCTGGCATGTTTGGATCCTGGACTTCGGTGAATCATCTAAAATTCTCTATTTGAACGCGCTCATCGCAAACACAGAGATTAATATCCACCTGCCGCAAACAAGCGCTCTTCATCACGTCAGGGCGGGGAGGGAAGGAGAATCAGCAACACCGTTGGGACTCAGGTACGTGCGGGCTCTTTTGTGAGGCACAAAGAGTCGTTAAAATTTTTGTTTGCTGTTTACCACCAAGAAACCCAACTAATATTGCTGTGGTGGTAAATTGCCATCTCCTGCGACAGAAGCACATTTTTTAACATATCTGTACTTTTAAATATATATCTATAGATCTCTATCTATTACTGTATAGCTATTACTATATTTCTAGATATTACAAGAGATCTATACTATACTACTCTATAAATATAGAGCAATGTATGTAAATACAAAATCCCTGAAACAGGGGGCTGCCAGAGCACGACTCTCCCCTACCCAGGGAGAACCAGCTCTCCCTGCGCCTCTCCCAGCTGCTGTCACCCAGTTTCTTCTTCAGCGTCTCCAGTGACCAAAGCTCCACAAAGTCCCCAGCTAGTGTCTTCCACTGCCCACATGCACTTGTGCTGGAAGTGCCTCCAACTTCCATTTCTTTCCCTTAAAACTTCTGCTTGTTAATTCTCCATCCGCTGTCATGGATGGAGGTACCTTCCATTATTTTCTTTCCAACAACCTTTCACAAAAGCCTCCATGTATCCCACTTCACTCTGCCCTGCCTTGAGCCTGCACTTCCATACAACAAACAAAACCCATTTTTCAAGGCTCACACTTACAGCCCCCAGCTTCTCTTGGCTATTGTGCTCAGAACCTCTTGTAGTCAGGCCAAACCAAAAGGCAGCTGCTCAAATCCCACCACAAAGCCCAGTAGAGCCACCTGAATCCCAGTCAGCTGCTTACATTGACTTTGGTTTCTCCTTACCTCTTCTGCTCCAACGAGCTCTTTCTGGAGCTCCCAGCTACACGGCGGCTGTCCCAGAGAAGGCACTAACTCGCCTGTTCACAGCCTGCTTTCATTTACAGACCCCAAAGGTGGTGGGGAAGGCTCTGACTCACCAGGTTACGTTTCAAGGGCCCCGTCATCCTCCCCTTGTTTTCACTTCATTTCTCGTATTTCTAAGCTGGGCCACTGCAAGGAGCACATTAGTTGAGTTGTGTTTTAAAACGTGCCTCTTGGCTAACAACAGCATTTCAGCCTTCAAAAAATAAACTTGAAATTCTTATTTTCCTGTGTCCCCAGACAAACAATCATAATCACATAGCATGGCATCGCGGGGAGAATTAGACTCTTCCCTTTCAATATAAATTAACTGCTAATGAACAACAAATATTGCATAATTAACTAAATTATTCTAATTATTAAGAGAACACTTGTAATTTAAAAAGAATGGATCTAGGACAGTTTCTCCATAGCCCGTCTGAAATATTCTGAATTCACAAATCCAATAAAGGATTGCTATTGGCTATAGCAACTGTGAAATTAATTTACTATCCAAAACATTCATCAAGTAGTTTGATGGAGATTAAAAACCCCCTGTCCTCCAGGGAGTAAGCATTCCAATTGGCATCGCTCTTCAGTTATTTATCACTGAGGAGTTTTAGGGCAACAACATACGGCTTGGCATAATGCAGAGGTTATTAAGAAGTTTGACCAAAAGTACGAGCAGTGAGTTCTCCTTTCAGTGGTTCCCTGGTCTTCAGTGTGTCCACCCCAGCAAAGGATGAAAAGCTCTGCCTTGCAGGAGAACCAGCTGGCACGGCTGCCTCTGCTCAGGAGGCTCCCTGGGTGCAGCGGTGTTGGAATAACCCCATTGCCTGGGCCCTTCCCAGGCTGCCCAGATTCCCAGAGGGATTATCCGGACACAACAGAGCCCGCCATGACAACCCCACCCGCAGGGTCTGGAATTCGCAGAAAGCGAGCGGGGTGCGGGGAGAAGGGATTTAGCCACTTTGCGACTATTCAAGGAATGCTCTTGATTTCCTCTTAACAACCTTCAGTTGAGAAAATTATCTTCTGAATTATTTGAATTTCTTGGTACTTGAACTCTATTGTTGGGATCTAACGTCTCAGTTAGAGCAAGTGAAGAGCTCAAACCCAATATTACAGCAGGGGCAGGGAGGGGAGGTGGCAGCTAAGAAAAAAATACATATACAATTTTCAAAAGGTAAATTCTGAGTCATAACTTTGGTCCCAGTGGATGCAGGAGTGCATGTGCAAGGGCACGGATTGTGTGCGCCCAGACAGAAAGAGGAGGCACAGTAGCCTTGACTTCAACTAACCGATTAAAAAACCAATCTCACGCACTTTGTTTAATTTAACTTATTTTTAAGCATTAAAAAAAAAAAAAAAGGAAAGAAAATCACCCTTCCTAGCATTTCTGTACCTGAACAGTTATCCAACGTTCAACGTTCGAAGGTAGAAACTACCATTTCTGTTCAAAATCTCTCTGAAGTTTGAATGATATTTCTATGCCCCAAAAGCTGCATGCAGGTACAACTTGCGTGTTGCACCCACAACCAAAGTGCTCCTCTATCAAAAGGAGGAAGAAATCCACAGGCATGTTGTTCTTTTTCTTTCTCCTGCCTTCCACCCAAGCCATCCCTGGAAAGCTCCTCCAGCTTACTGAAAGGATAAGAGGATGACAAGGTAAAAAGCTAGAACGCATCTGTACGCTGCCCCAACACCCCGCCCAGGCCAGCCCCCAGCCCCTCGCACCGTGCTCAGGCTGACGCTGCCTTTGGCAGATCCTGCGGCACGAGATGTTCCTCCATCCTCCCCTTCCCCAGCCTTTCAGCTGCTCCAAACCAAACTGCTTACGAGGTCAAGCGGCGAATGGCATCTTTTTTTAATCTCTAAACCACTTCAGTGGTCCTGTCGATCAGGCAGGACAACAGCAGTGGGATGCAGGGACGGGAATACCTGGAGTCAGTACCGCTGCCCATCCAAAAGTATTTGTCAAAAAGCGAGCAAAACAACTCATGGGTCATACAAGTTTGTGCACTAGCCCTCCCAGCACACAACTAAAAAAAAAAAAAAATAATAATGAAAACAATTTGTCCTGGTGACTCAGAATCTCCATCGCTTGAAGAAAGCCCTGCTTCTGTAACACTGCATCGTTCTGGCTTCAGATATATTCTCATGGGTCTCGGGCTCGTGACTCAACTGTTTTCCCTGTGTTTGCTCAGGCAGTTGCCCATCAAGAGATCACTGAAACTTGCATGCATCATAGGGTCTGGCTAAAAAGCAAATAATCTAGATAAATTAATATCACTGGAGAATATTAAAAAAAAAAATACCACCAAACCACTAACATTGTTATTTTCCTTGGAAGTCTACAGAAATTACAACTCATGAACCTTTCTGGTAAAAGACATTGTTTATCATCAGCCTTTCTAACGTTAAGATTGCAATGGTGTTCAGCAGCTGTTCTGGAAATACCAGAAAAAAGCACCCTGGAGAAAGACACCTCATGTGCTAGCTACTTCATTTGCTCAGACTGTTTAAAGGTTAACCTCACTGCTCAGCTCTCTAACCACTCAATCCCTCTCCCCCAATACCTAAGATTCAACAAGTCAAAGAACAATCCAGAGCCACGTCAAAAGAAAACAACTTAAAGGATTCTCTGAAAAATATGGTTTGTCACTCTGCATTTTACCCTGCATCTGAGTTACATTAAATCAATATAGTTTTCATTAGGGAAATTATCTTTTCTAAAAACCTTGCTGTGTCAGCCTAACAGAAAAATTGTTCCATACCACATGTTTTAAGGATTTACCTTTTTTTTCTCTCTCTCATCTCTATACGTCCGTGCACAGATATACATGATCTTGTACATACTTACAGTGGCACATGCAAGATAAAACAAATAATTCTGAAAAATTATGAACAGTTAAATTTTAACCCATAAATTAGTGGTTATAAAATATTTTCACCTGTCCCATGTCACAACACTCTAGCCACACCAAAGTGAAATCCTGGAGGATGTAAAATGCCCTACAATGATCCATTTAGAAAGATGTTTAGAGTGACTGGATGCACAGCACAATTTTCCCTTTTCTAACATTCAACCGAAACAAAGGACATCACTATGCCAAACCAGTGAGCAGTGACTTTCAAGCAACTTCAGGTTTTCCTATGGAAAACACAACTTTGCCAGAATCAAAGTATTTCATGGGAAAGCTCTGAGGAGAACTGGGTGGGCCTTCAGGCAATGCTCGCTATCCCACCACGCCAGCTCTCCCAGGGATTTCAGAGACCTGAGAAGCTACAAACGCTTTCCAGGAGCCTCTTGCATCTACTACACAAATGTGTGGCCAACTGACAGGAACCAGTTGCCATTTGGAGGTTAGCCTGGGTTGCACTGCCCCCGGCTACGAGTCCTCTGAAAAAAGTACATCATGTTCTGACACATCAACCGGCGAAAACCGCGGCTTTGCGTGTGCTGTGGTATTACCGTCCTCACAGCCGGCCCTGCTGCTGGGCAAGGCAGAAGCCACAGCTGGAGTCTACCAGTCTGACACTGCGTGAGCTGGTGGTACAGGATTTATGGGGATAATTCATAAACTTCCACGCTCAGGTTTCAAGCGTAGCCCATTTTTCCTACAAAGGCCAGGTCCAAAAGAGATTTTGGTAGGATGTGCCCTTAACTAAACACTTCCTTGCAGGTTACTCTGCTTTAAAATTGAGCTTCTGATTATGAGAAAGACGTGGATGATAGAAGAAAAGGGATCCTGGTAAAAATTGCTACAGTGATGTAACTGATCCTACTTTAAAACAAAGAAAAGTTTCTTAAAATCAAGCACTTACGGATATTTTATACCCCAATATACTATACTGAATGCGTTAATCAGGTATTTTTAACAGGTATTTTACAGAACTGGGTACCACATCAGGATATTTTATCAGCCTCTTCTAGTCTAGTAAGCCACGCAAACCTCAGAAATCCAATTAACTTCCACATATGATCTATAATATACTGTGAAGGGCTTATAAACACTCGGGCATGGTTAATTTTTTCTCTTCCGTTTTCTCGCTAGAAACGATTGACTATCGTTTGTGTCAATACTGCCTCCAGTGCGAGCTGTCACTATAGAAACAGGGACGGAGCGAAGCCCTTCCTCCCTCTCCTGCACACAAAAGTCCAGGAACAAACACATTCTTGCAATTTCTTAGATAGTGTGTGCACACTGTGAAGTCCTGAGCAGAACTCAGCAAGTTCAAGATTTTTCATTTAGGTTTAAAGTGCATTTTTTATTTCCAGCCACTCGCGCTCTTCACATCAGCTTCTCCTTTCACATTAAAAGCTCTAACTTGGGAATCACAAAATTGCTTGCGAAGCATTCTGAAAACAAAAATAGATGAGCATTTAAATAAACAGGGATCATAATTCCTTTAAGTTAGATATAAATATAGACAGGGAATGAGAGAATGGGGCTTCGGGGAAGGAAGGGAATAAGGGTGAAATTTTACTGGTGCAGCAGAGCCTCAAGGTACTGCACTACATATTACAATTTTCAGATTGGTTTAGCAAAATGACATCAAATTATCTATACTGCACAACCAAATATCAGATGCACAGAGTTCAGCTGGTATAAAATGCTCTGACACCAGAGAAGCTCGCACAGGTAACGGAGCCGTTAACGCAGATGCTGCTGCAGAATCAGGCACTACTGTGGTAATTTTCCAACACAGAAGTATGTGTACAAACTACAACTGAAGGCTTAAAAGATGATAAAATATTATTTTACAAGCACTTTTTTAGTCTCTTAGAAGAGACTTAAGATGAACTTGTTAATGACAGCAAATATTTTTTTCAAAATAAACTGAATGGTACGTCAAAAACATACGTTTACAATTTTCCTGGACAAGAAGAAGCAGATACAGCAACATTTTCTTGTGAAAAGAAGTTTAAATCTAAAAATATAGCAACAAATGGTAAAAATCCTGTCTGTTCTTTTTAACTTCCTTCCCCTTCTGAACCCCTGCATTAAGGCAATGCTCTCATACGGTCACTAAAGGCTTTTTGACATTGCAGAAGGCTGAAAGGAATATTTCTCTCTCTCTCCCGCATTCAGAAAGCCTGAGCACAAGAGGAGCTATTCAAGCCGTGATGGAGTGCCTCACAGAGACTGCAATATGTTCCCAGTTGGCAAGCCGAGATCTGTTTGGACAGTGAGCCCAGCCATCCCCTCCGCAAACACCAGCATTCCTGCGACTCCGCGGCCAGGAGCGCGGCGGGCCCTTGTCGAGGGCTCTCGCTGCCCATCAGGTTAGGGCTCCAGAACAAGCACCTCTTTGTGCCGCGCTTACCGTTCAATAGGCTTTACAAGAAAAAAAGAGCTGTCTCCCTCCACTCAGCATTAGGTTTCAATCCAAAAAAATATTCAGAGGTTGAAAAACAGGGAGGAAATACCACAGAATTATATTTAAGTGTATCTTTATTAGCCTAAACTTTTGGACAATATTACGAATTTGTCTTTGGATACTTACCTGGTGTTTAATGCCATGACTTTTTCAGCGTTTCTAAAGCAACAAATAAAAATCACCAAGCGACAGACAGACTGGAAAGTACTGGTGTTACTGCAAGTTAGCAGTGGGTATTAAAAACTAAAATATCACTCTCAGTGGAAGCAGCAGCAAGCTGCAGCGTTTACACGGCATCACCAGCCCAGGGTGTGAGCTTTCCCTGGACCGGCAGATGTAGGCAGACCTCCTGCCTCTCCTCATCACATCTGCTTTGCCATGGAGCTCAGAGGCATTGACACACGCTCGCCAGCCTCAGGTTAGCAGCTCCCATCCTGGCAGGGGTGAAGGCAGGAGGACTGCTCCTTCACCTCTGCACACCCTTCCCTTTGCTCCACCTCACTGCACCCCTGCAGAAATCAACCAGGGCTTCATCCCGGTCCCCAGTTAAAACATCGGCTCCTGCCGCAGGGAGCTGAGAAGCCCCCAATACACAGAGACTGATACACAGCACCAGGCCTCCGAGCAATCAATGGAAGTAATTAGCTTTCTCTGCCCGACGTGCGCTCCATCTTCACTATTGCTATTTTCTGCTTGTGGAATTCATTAACGCAACCCTGAGAGACCTGCAACTTCTACATCCTTAATCAAACATCCTACTTCAAATAGACTCATACAGTCGCAGATTCAGTAAGAGAAAGAAAACAAAAACTACAAAATTGCACAAGGAAAACACTATTTGCACACGCCAGGTTATGCTACGAAGTCAAACGGCATGGTCCTCGCCTCACCTTGCTCCCACCTTCTGTCCCGACTCTGATGCTCGTCCCCAGTGCATTTAGCAGCTGGGCTGGAGGTGGGCTTTTTGGTTTTGTGGTTTGTCTGTTGCTGGGATTTGAGGAAGGGAGAAGTGCAGAGGTTGAAACCAGGTTTTCTACTGTGATGTACTCCAGTTCAAGGACAACCAACAGGCTTAACATAACTACACTTGGTCCTATGGCCAGCATCACATGGTATCAGATTAATCCATTAAAATTATCCTCCGAAATCTCCGAGTTTACAAATCTCTAGCTTTCCTCCTCTATTCTACCTCGGCTGCTTCTGCTTCCAGGTCACAGCCCACTGCTGGCTTCCACCAACCAGGAACAGTGAAGTCCACTCGTCTTTCCCAGTCCGCAGCTGGAGTACGTTCAGCAAGTACAGTCTCTGGAGAATTGAGCTGTCAAAAGCACAAATCCCTCGAACTCATAAACGGTTAACGCTTCCCCCGCTGCCACCTTGCCTGAGTTGAGTGAGATAACAGCCTCTCTGCAAGTGTGATGGACACACACGAGGAGAAGGGTTCAAAAGAAGCTGAAGAGAGGAGGGAGGTAGTGCTTCACAGGGGAAGAGGAAGAGGAGGAGAGGTTGGGGAGAGGAAACAAAGACCCAGCAGAAGCAGAGAGGATTTGAAGGCACACACACACTGTTTAGGGAAGCTTCTCATCAACTCTTTGACACTCATTCAATGAAGAGGGGTGAACTCCTTCTCTGAAGCTTGAAAAGGCACCGCGCAGAGTAAGGCGGAACAGGAGGAAAAGGGTAAGTGGGAACCCTGAAACTCTGGGGATTTTTTTTCATTCTTCTCCCAGTTTCCAAGGCTGCTCGCTGGCCATGCTGCGTCTCTCAGGTACAGCAAAGCTTCATAAACGTTAGGAGAGCTTGTATGGATGGAAAAAGGCTATATTTACACTGCAATAATACACCACTCACCATAAGCCTAAAAATGAAGGCCAACCAAAGAGCTCTCTCTAAATGAGGAGAATGGGGGTCGCTTTAAACAAAATTATACCATGGAAACTCTGGGACATTATTCAAACCATCCACGTGAATAAAACATCCCACTTTCGCCAAGTTTTTTTCAAGCTGACTTCAGCTTTCTGCCTAAACAAACCTCAGGCAATCCTGACATCATTTGTAGCAGAGGCAGCATTTTATTTAAGCTTGAAATCTGAGGGTGTTGGGTAGATTACCAAATAAAGAGTTGATTTTTTTCATCTAAAGAATCTCAAATGACCTGACTTCAAAGGCTGGATTTAGGCTTACTAAGCCAATGGAAAACAAACATCTTTAATCTCCATACTGACATTAAACTCAAGCAGAAAATAACTCTGGGAAAAGCCCTTTATCATCACACTACTACACAGAAATAGGGGAAAGGTGGGAAAAAAAAAATGAAATTCTACGTGAACAGCCTGTCTCACAGGCAAGGTTACCTCGTTCGTCTCTTCCTTCTGTCTTTTTCCATCCCATTTTACTCACCTCTTCTTCAAATGTTAAGTTATGCTAGGCATTGAGCCTAGATTAACACTCCTGAACACTAAGAATTTACTCCAGAGCAAATGCAGACGTTAGATACACATGCAAACATCTCAATTATCTGCCTGCTGCACCTAGGTGCTACTGCACTTTGTAACTAAGAAAAATTCTGCACGTGAAAAGAGAAGTCTGGCAGCACCAAGTGATCATTTTTGGCCCTGGAGACATCAAGTTATTAGATCTGAAGTCTTATTTCTAGTACAGGATTCAACACTGCTTGTTCCTCATCTTTCAAAATACACTATGAGACTAGAAACCACACGCCTGGCTAAAAAGGACAAGTTAAGATTAATTATCTTCTTCCCATCTCCAAAACAGCAGCTTTCAAAAACTGCTCAAAACTCCAAATATATAATAGTCCCCAAGAGAAAAGAGAGGGTAGAGGAGCAAACCATGCTGCCACCAAACGACACACAGAGGTGACCATCTCCCACTGAGCTAAAACAGGCTCTGGGTTTAAAGGCAGGAGCTGTTCAATGACAAACAACAGGAAAACAACATTCAAAGAGGGAAAGACACCATAAATTGTTTGGAATTACTAGGTGGAATCTATCTGGGGGAATTCCAACACAGAATCCAAGACATCCTCTGCCCAAGCACTAGAAGGTGCGCGATCTGAAAGAAGCTGCTGCAAGCTCCACAACTCAGACTTGCAAAGACACACCCATGAGTAATAACACACCATTACGTTTCCTTTTTAAACAAAATCATTGGCCTTCTTTTGAAATGGAATATCAAGTTTCCTGTTGAATAAATTGAGGGAGCCTCATTATTTTTAGCCTGCTAAGTGAGCCTGTCAATCTACGTACATAAACACCAGTCTGACCCAGCAAGACGCTCAACGTGTGTAATTCTCCAACTATAGACCCTGAGCGACAGACAAGGGCGCACAGACCATCTCTCAAATATGGAGTTACACATACTGTGAGGAGTTTAGGAATACAAAGTGACAAAAATAAAGCATTAAATTGGGAAGCCCAAGTGCTGGCTTTGCACACAGGCACTGAACCATTCATCCCAGTCTGGTTTTACCATTCCGGTGTTGTCGAGCTGCACACATGAGGTCACACGGATGTTACACGTGCTGATGTGCAAAACTAAATCACCTCCAAAGAGTGGAGCACAAGGTCATCCATGCTTTTTACACACAGTTTTCTACCAGTAACCTAGACCTCCAATATGTCAACAGGCCAGGTTTTACACCGACAGTGGAACTCACTCCTCTGCAGAAGACGCGAACAAGCCTGGGGAGTCAAGAGGTCTACATCCTTGAGATGTAAACCACAAACCAGCTCAGTTCGATTAAAAGAATGGTACTTTCTCCTGAAAAATGTGTGATGTTTGGTGAAGATTTGGAAACTCTTCCAACTCACCTTCCAAACGCACAGAGTACCAGTCTCCGCAGGGCAGAACACGGAGAAGCCACCACTTACCAAAAGCAACTCTCTTGTCAATGCAACGCAGGAAGAGCTTCTGCTAGATCATGACACCTTAATTTCATCTGCAGCCTTGCGGACAATTCTGGGTAGATGTCTGAATTTGACTTGCCAACTTAAGAGTTTGAGAAGACAAAACACACAATGCTGCTAGGTGGAAAGCACTTAAAAATACTATTGAATAGAATTTTTGAATACTTATGGACAGAAGTACATCAGCAGTAACTGGAATGGAAAGCCACCCACACTCCAACCCCCTCCTTTAAAACATCAAGCTAGGAATTTGTGACGTATACTTTCAGAAAGATCTTCAAGGAAATACAGCCCAGGGTTTAACTACAAATTGTGCCTGTGTCCAGATGGATAAAATAACTTTTCTAACTAAAGGAAAATCCATTACTACGGAGAATACTGAGGATACAGAGTAGACGGAGCCAGACTCTTTCCGGAGGTGCGAGGCAATACAATGGAAGGCAAAAGACAAATTCGAATGGGAGAAATTACAATCAAAAATAATTACATATATTTTTCCTTTTCTTTTTACTAAAATACACCATGAAGGCGATCAAATGCTGAAACAATTTTCCCAAGAGGTTGTGGAATCTCCATCCTTGGAGGTGTTCAAGACTCATCTGGAGAAGTCTCTGAGCAGCCTGCTCCGTTTGGCTGTCTTTATGCAGGCGGTTGGACCAGATGGCCTTTGGAGATCCAGCTAACCTAAGTTATTCTCTGACTTAACTCTGCAGTAAAAATAATTTTGTTTTAATGCTGAACATACACCTTGAAAGTGCTATCTATAAAAGCTTCTGAAAAATACAAAAATTTAAAAAGACATTCGAACAGTATCAAATGTATCATAATAATAGAAAAGTTTACATAATACAGGGTTTCTACTCACGTCTGTTAAGTGAGTTATGCTCTGTTAATTACTCCACAGCAGCCCTTTTCTTATTAATCCACCAAGCATGAAAAGAATGTAAAGAATATCAGGTAGAAAACACCTGGAAACTTCCTCTGCCGCTATTTGTTTCAACACTTACTAATACTGTGTGAATTATTTATACAAAATAAAATTAGAAAAAAAAAAAAAAGATGATGCATGATGAATACCAAGCCAAGTCTTGTAAGAACTTTTGAGACATTTCACTTTGGAAGCTTAATCCCACCACATATTTCCTCCGATGTAGGCAACACTGAGGGCAAAGCAGCTTTTCTCTTGAAAGCGCTGCTTTAAACATTTGATGTCGTTAACAAGCGCTCCTCAACCTGGCAGGTCGCTGTTGATATGATCAAACAGCACACAATTACTTAATGAAGTCATTGGATAAAAATTATCCGGCCAGCATTCATCTTTGAACAGCAAAATTGTTTTTGCTTTATTAAATTTTAAGACTGCCATTAAGAAAGCCTATTAAGAAAGATCTTTTTAAGCTCTCAACAGTATAGCTGGATACTTTGTACCGCTGTTACTCATGATCAGCATTACAGTCATTATAATCAGATAATTTCAGAGCTTTAGGGAACCATGCTCTACCATCTGGGGACTGACCATGCTGGAGTAAATCAGGCACAACGCCATTGATGTTGAAGGAATTAGTATTATAAAATTATCAAAACTAATCTTACGGGCCATATTTTGCCAGGCACTAATTTGAAAATATACCAGATGTCTTTATTTCCCAAAAGAAATAGGGGCCAAACGATGAAAAAGCTCTTAACAAACAACAGATGATAACCAGAAACAGTTTGCAGGCAGCAGCAGCGCACAGAAGTGGGCGATGCTGCCGGTGCGGGCTGAAAGCCTGGACCGTTCCGGCAGGCGCTCCGGCTGTATCCATCCTTTTCTGCCCAAGCATTTCTCGTTCCTCAGAAATACTCTGCTGTTTATGGAGGTTCTCAACAACTGCATCACCTGAAAGTCTGACAATCTGTACTACAAGAAAAATGAGATTTCATCAGACGGAGTAGAGACCAGACTAGGAAGGTCCAGAGGGTTTAAAATTTTAGCGTTAACAAGTATCTGCGAAACCAGCCACCTTGAGATGGATCCAAATAACGTTCGTTCAATTACTCCTGTATATAAAGATGTATTTTTCAATATCCAAGTCTTCTAATGCTTGGGGCTGTTTCCAAGCCAAGCAATGAAAGTTCATCCCAGCGGCATAAGGCATGAATTACCCTCAACTTAATTTTCTCAACATTTACTTCCATGATAACGCCGTGAGGACTTACAACTCTAGAAGATGTGCTCTAGGTGACTTCAGGCTTCAAAAATCAACCTCCAAACTTAGAAGGCATGCTGACTGGATTGAGGCATCTTCTACCCCAAAGGACACGTTACGGTCCCAGCGGTAAGGCACCGCACGCGCACACAGGTTAAGGCAGAAGAAGAGGCATACATATGCTCCATTTGAGTATCAGGAATGTTAAATAGGTCAGTGGTTACTAAATAAACGAGGCATTCAGACTTCTAGGCACACCGACAAACCAACCCCGGTCTCAAGTGTCAGGATACAAGCGCAGCTCAGAAACAAATCTGGAAATCAGTCCTTGATCAGCAGTTTCTCTCCCAGTTCGAGATTATCCTGGTTTGTGTCTATGGCCAGCACAAGGTGATAGTTTTTTTTTGCATTAAGCAAAAGCTCCTCCAGAGTGCTGTCTTAAAAAGTAACGCCGTTTCTTTTAATGATGCATCATAAAAACCTATGAAGTTACCAACAACTGTCTGTGGTGGGTTAGCACTGTTCAGTGCCATTCCAGCTAGGAGAGCCGTGTAAATTATAGTTACTTCACTCAGCAAGAATACTTAATGCATGTGACATACAGTCAAGCTCTTATAAAACCCTTCTCTTCGTTCCCTGGGTTTGACTGAGACGTGGGAGAGAATGATTCGCAACCACCGTGCACAGGCAGCAGCAGGCACGCTCCCAAAGCCAACTGGCAAAGCCTGAGACAGGGAATCACAGGAGCTGGGGAAGCTGTGAGACGTTGGAGTCATCTCGACGATAAAGCTGCCTGCAACAGGCGAGACAGAAGGGCTGGAAATTCGGCAGGGGCAGTTTTCCAGCACGGCTGCACGCTGCCTGCATCCTGCCGCTCGTCCCTGGGCAGCGCCTTGTCAGTGGGGAGGGGGAGAAGAAAAAAAGGGGGGTGGGGTGGAATAAAAAAAAAAAAATCACCCAAGGAGCCACTCACAGAAAGTAGTTAGACCTGATCATGCTTTTTTTTTTTTCAAACAAACAAATTTAACAAAACCAGCTGAATTTTCAGTCCTTTCCTCCTAGGGAGTACTGGTCCTACAAGTGGTACCGAAGAATACATAAACTGTGTTTTCTTAGAGGAAAATTATTTAAAGCTAAATTATTCCCCTAGATTCTATTTATATTAAATCATTGTTATTTTGTAAAAATAGGAATAAGTGTACAAACACTTTCAAGACAAGACCATTTACATACACCAGAGAGAAAATTATGTACACATTTTTAAAAATATCTAAAGGTTTTTCCTCTGGTATTTAAAAATTAATCTGGTTTATTAATTGTTGCCTTTTGAACAAACAAAGCTTTTAGTTGTGTCAAAGGTATTAACAGTGACAGTTGTGCGTTAAACAAATGAAATATTCAGCAGTCTCATTCCAACGCCCTTCTGTAACTCTGCAGAACGCTCACCAGCCACCTTGTCTCCTCTGTCACCAACGGGGTATTTCTGCACCCGTTTGAAAAGCTAGCTAATTTCAGCTTTCAGGAGAGATTGTATGCAAATATTTATGACAGTTATCTAAATATCCAGGGAATTCTTCTGTTACAGAAAATCACGGCATGAGTACGCAGTTCCTAGGAACCATCCCCACTCCCTGTTTAGAATTCCTGGGATGCTTGAGCACCATCATTCTGCCATCAGGGCAACAGTAACTACAGCCCCAGCGAGGGCTGTCTGAAACATCCTGCAAGAATGACGGTCTGTGGCCATCTCACCAATAAAATGGGATGGAATAAGGATCGCCTGAAAGGCTTTGAAATCAACAGATTGCGTTTCACAGCAAAATAACAGAGGACATTGAGGGGAAAGTCTCCTCTATTAAAAAAAGGCTTGAGCATGCATTCATTCCCAAAGATGACTTCGTGGTGGACCTACGACAACCAGCACAGCCCTCTGCGCACTGCATTCCCAGCTGAGGCAGCCCATGATATCTACCTGGATATCTACCTGGAGAACAATGGAAATTGCCAAGCTGCTCCCAGTTTGCATTTGGTATGCACTCTTTCCAAGTGAGGTTTACTGACCTACTAAGGGGAAAAAAAAATAATAATAATAAAAAAATTCCATGAACACACACGAGCTGTTCTAAGGCACAACGCATCCTATTTTACAAATTATTATTGACAGGAAACAGTAGAAATGGAAGAGAAAAATCCAGTCTTAAAGAGCTCAATAGGTGCTCAAGCTCCCTTTGGAATTCATTAGCATGGTGTAAGATTTTCATGATGTTCTAAATACACCCTGGGCATATAGGCATACACACTTAATACATGTTGTAATTATATATTTCATACCTCGGGCAGAGTGAGGTAATTCAAGCGCTGTCCCAAAATCAGAAATGCGATGAGATAAAGAAAAGCAATAAAACGGCTGCTACACGCAGAATTACAGAGACATGGAAAAGCACTAAGAGCGTGTTATTTCAGACAGCGTTTCTGGGTTACACACTGTTACAGCAGCACCTAAAATTATAACTTCAACCTGACGTGTCCTGCAGAATCTAACAATCAGCTCGAATTTCAGGTGATGGCAACCAGCCTGCTAGGACACCTTTGCAGGACGGCACTGCAGACACCACAGCCACGGGGACAGGCGCGGGCGGTCACGGTTTTCTGTTTGGCTTCCTGGGCTCACGAAAGGGGAGCTGCCAGGGCAATTTCCAGCAGCCTGCACCATCCCCTACACCGGCGCTGCACCGACACGCAAACCAGTACGGTAGCACGCAGACGGGATGCGCATCCTATTTGTGGAGTCATCCTCAGGAAATATAAATAAGATTCTAAGAATTCTACAAACTATTTCCCCAGCGATCACGCAGATGAAGAGCAGATATCCTTAATTCTCACTGCTTACCCAAGAGAGGGGAAAGTGAGAACACAATTCTACACAGCGCTGTCAAAAAACTCAAAGAACAGCCTCAGGTTGAAAACAGATTTGAAGATTTAAAAAAATTAACAGGATTAATACACAAAGGAAGCAGAGAAGCTGCCATTAAAACTGTTAGCACTAATTATTTTTTTGATTATAGAAGGCTAATATTACTACGAATTATACCTTAAAGAGATTGCACAGGAATCTAGCAACATCTCATTCAACTAAATGCATTTCTAAAGACAGAAGGGTTTAAAGCACAAATAATATTTCTAAATATTTTACTTACACAAATAAAGGACACTAAAAATGCCAGGATGGTGAATCCCCGCAGATATCAAAACCACTTGGCACAAGTCTAGCAAACAAGTGATTATTTTTTCTTTTTATACGATGATTAGGGTCTACAATATAGAAATTTTCACTAGGATAACATATAATATGCTAATATATGCACATATATGCAGAGTATATATGTAGACTTGTATAATAGAAGGATACCTTTCTCTTGCCTAAGACATTACGAAGCATCCTAACACGTCATCCACTTCCCACATCATCAACTGTTACGGGGAGAAGGGAACTCCCATCCCAAGAGGTCTTGCCAGTCCTTTACTCTGAACAATTCAGTATATTAAACAGATATTTTATATGCTGTCTCTTGAACGCATGTAACTGACCTTGTGGCATGCTCATCCACCCCCAAGTACTGCACACAAAACATCACTAATGTTGCCATATTCTTTCTTTTCAACTTTCGGTCACAAAACACAAGAGATCTTGAACCAGGCAGGGGATAAACTGAGTTGCTCTGCCAACAAACTCATTTTCTAGTCCATTGGTCTGATGGTTTAGGTCGGTCTCTAACAAAGTATTTGTTGGCACACAGCTATGAAATTTGTTATTTTTTTAAAGTTATAACAAGCTTCCTGAAGGAAAATAAAAATCAAAAGGTATAAATAAACCCACAAATGTTAAGTGAATGCATTTTTCCTTCAATTTAAACTATTATTCTTGATTTCTAATACTTGCATGAATCTCTAAACCTGCATTTGAAACTTCCACTTTGTATTCTGCACCGATTACACGCCAGAGATACAGATCACGATCCGCTATCAGGACGTAGTTTCAAGAAGACGTGAAGGAGTTGTAGAAACCAACCTCATTGAACTTTTTGAAAGAAAGTAGTTTCAGAGATGTTTTTTAAAGAATCTCACATTCCTAGCACAAGGGAACACCACACAAGTAATAATAGAAGAGGAGTTAAATGCTGCAGTCCAGTTTCCTTAATTTTTAATATCATCATGTTATTAAACAATCTCATTACCAGCTTATGCTCCAAGTCAAGCAACAGTTATTGTTCAAATTCTCATATTACACTTTAAAAGGAAACGCACATAGAGTATGGCAGAATGATAAAATAAAATCTAAATTTTCTGGTTCCTATTTGTATACATTAAAAACATTAACTTTTGAAAAAGTCTGTTCCAAAATCATTATTCTAGAACAGTTAAAGTCAAAGCTAAACCATCTTATTAGTAAGACTGAAACAAAACTCTGGCAGTAGACAAAACCCGAACAAATTGTGAAAAAGCACATGCAAAGAACAGCTATGCTTTTAAAGAAAAAAAAAAAAATAAAAAATTAAACTCTCCAAGCTCCCAACGATTCTCATGGAGAAGTTAACAGTAAGATAACCACAGCTGTGTATTTATTTGCATCAGCTGGATGTCAGAAGAATGCTAGAGCATCACAGACAGCTGCTTTCCAGCCGTACGCACTCTCCCATTAAAGCTTCCATACATCCAAAACGCTGGTAACACCGTCAACGGGGGAGCTCCAAGAGAAACAGGTCAACCCAAGCCCCTCTGTGAACGCAGGACACAGCCCGTGGTACGCGTTTACCGTGGCAGCTGGTCCAGCCTCCTCATATTCCTTCTTGAGAACAGAGGTCTCTAACCAACACATGAAAGACCACCTGCAGACATTCCCTATTTTCTTCCGCTAACTTTAAAATGAACGGTTTGTTTGATATTGCCCTATTTTGGAACAACATACTTGTGTCTCCCTGGTGGGGTTTATGAAGCCCACTTCAGTTAACAGGTTTGAAGGACACATTTTTACTGCATTATTGAAGGAATGCAGCAAGTTATCCTGGCAACCTGAACACTAAAAAGAATTTAAATTATAAAACCTGCACGCAGGAATAACCAGAAAAATACTTTCACATAATTTTGCTTCCAAATATCAAGTCAGGTTTTTTTTAATAACAAATATTTGCACTATTAACATCTGCTGACAAAGTTCAAGGTGAGGGGAAAATGACCACGCTGAAAGACATCATCTTTCCCCCCTCCCTCCTGACAAGGCTTTCGGCATTCCCGTGCCATCTGCGTGCCTGACCAACGACAGCTACCTCGGCTGCCGCGACGAAAGCGAGCATCGCGTTTCATCTGCTGAGAGCTTCGCCTGGGTACTGTCCCTCTGATCCCGGCTGGGTCACTGGAGTACTTACCCGGGGAGTTCCCCAGCACCCCACCAGCACTTTCCCATGAATCGATTTCAGGTTGGAACGCAACTCCAGACCTTGTTTGCCTGAAACTGCCACTTGTAACCAGAATGCATGTGTTTCAGCAAGAGCTGGACCACCAGAAAGTCCATGTTAGAAAGCTCTTTGGTTTCTAACAGTTTTGCACCCTCAAGATTTCATAAGCTGCTAAGAGGAGATTTTTTTTTTAGATCACACGCCACCAAAGACTCCCCAAATGATCCAGTTGTCTGATGCATCCTTTGGGATGCCCTTACTGTTACGGAGGGAACCAAGGCAGCTGGACGTCCACCTCAAGTCACTGCCTGAACTTACAGGAAACACAAAATCTTTGGTCACTCAGACTAACAAGTGAACCAGAAGCAGAATGGTCTCACAGTTATTTCATTTTAAGGTTTCCTGGAGCCCATGGGAATTTTCAGATTCTTTGGATTTCATACCTTCTGAGCTCTTTATTTCTTTTCCACAAATAGACTTCCAGTGAAAGGTGTAGTGACAACGATTGGTAGCCTAATGCAAAAACATTTAAAGTTATTTGCTTCTAAGGCCTGGAGACCACATATTTGAGAAATCTCTCCAAAAACCAAATCTGGAAAATTGAGCAAGTCTCAGCATGTTCATCAGCTGAGAAAAACATTACTGCAGGGCCACTGGAAATGAAATCATTGTCCCTGCGCTTTGATGTGCGGAGAGAAGCATCCTTCTGTCTTCTAAAAAAGTAACGATGATCACATTCTGCTATGCAATACCTTGTATTTGCACAAGGAGATCTGTTTGTTATTTTTAACAAATAACAGAAATAAATCGAAGCTCTATTTCTGAAGTGTCTGAAGCCATGTGCCTCCCCTCGCTCCCCGCACGGTCCCTGCTGTTCTCCCTCCTCCTTTCCTCTTACTTCCAAGGCCAATGACCTCCCCAAGACAACATTCTTCCTGATTCCATTTAATATATTTAGGTGGCCTCTATTAGACGCTAGTTTAATTGTAAACAAGCTATTGTAATCGCAGGTGCTTCTACTGAGAACTTAAACACGGAGTAACAAACGGACTTAGGCTGGTGGAGCAAGAAGGGAGAGGGATCCTCGCTGTCAGGACCTCACTCTGTTTTACTGTAACATACGGATTTGCCCACGTGCAAGTTAAGCAACAGCTACACTGCTCTCAGGGAGAACCTGGGAGGAGTACAATGAGTTATGAATCCTTTCTTGTCTGTTTAACAGCTGACAGGAACAGAAAAAAGGAGGTAGATGTGCTTGGCACGTGTTGGGAAGCCAAGATACGTTTGCATCCACAAGACATTACTATTACATAACAACAACGCCGAAACATTTTCTTCCAAATTGTTCACATTTTCCAGCCGATGGATCCCAGTTAGTCACAACACAACTATTTCATCACACAGTTAAAATAAATGCATCCATTCTGGCGGGCGGTACAGCACCGCTGCACCTCGGAGCGTGACGTGACGCACAGATGCTGGCAATCTGGGGAGGGGGTGGCGGCGCGCTCCACACATCTGCTCGTGTGGGAAAGATCCATGTTGGTGTTTTGTCAAATTGCTCTATTAGTAATGAATACAGCTGTTTCACATCGGATAATCTGTGTTGCAACACTTCACTAAGTGACTCCGCACAGAACTATGCCCTGCTGTTCATGCTCAGCTGTAATTCTGATTATCAAGGCAGATGCCACTGTGCTTTTTTAAAAAAAATAAAAAAATGTTGAACGCAGCTGTTCCTGCTTCAAGGAATGTCAGAAGTCCTTTCTCCCTGCCATGTATGTGCTTTTCACTGTAAATCAAAATGTGTTCTGGCATTCAGGCAACTGCCCACTGGCAAAACACAAAGACGTGCCAAGCGGTTATTCAGCCGGAGCGGAGAGCAAGGCTGCCCTGACCGAGGTTTTAGCATAAAGACACGCGAGGCTAAGAACTTATCACCACTGCAGGCTTCAACTTAAGCCCTAGGTAAAGGAAAATATGATCATCCTCCTCCTCCCTCTCTTTGATAAATCCCCTCATGGAAACAAACGATTATCAGTGCTCACAGATTCTAACCAAAGTCAGCGGAACATCTCAGTGCCCGAGGTTGTAATTTTGGCTTACTACCCTCTCGTCACATCCCAGAGCGATGCTACATCAAGTACGTTCTCTCTTGGGAAGCCATTTCAAACACAAAATACTAAGCCCTAGGTCTACCGAGCCGGTAACCATACGATAACGTCCTAAAGCAGGCTGCAGGTGCCCCACTGCTCCCCTCTGAAACACCCAGCGTGCAATCCAAACGGGGCATTTGCGTCCGTTTCCCCCACAGAGCTCAGCTTTCAGACTTTGTAAAGCTACAGAAAAACCTGAGGACAGAGACCCTTTGTACGCAAGGCCAGATGGAGAGCTGGGTCCCGCTGCTGGCAGACACCTCCAAGGAGCCTCTCTTTGTCTGCAGGTAACAAAAACCTCAGCTCCCAGCAGATCCAGCACAACAGATAACACGATAGCAAAGCATGTGCACTGGTGAAACAAAGCTGATGGGGATATTTTACACTGAAAAGACCCCATCAGTTTCACAAAGACCCTCACAGGCCAACAAGGTGGTGTCCAGTTTTCAAGCACTACCAGAAATGTAAAAAGGGGAAAGGGAAAACAGCCAACTGGAAAGGAAAATTAATTCACAGGTATGAACAACTTCTATTTGGATGTGTATCGTCTCATTCAAGGACAAATCGAAACATCTGATGGATAAACTTTTCCCTTTAAAAAAGCAAATGAAGCTCTTGGGCAAAAATGCAGACATGCACTGACAGCACGTGTGTTTACACTTAGCCACCAATTTAGCTGTTTCTCTGCCTCACAGATGAAGAAAAAGGCAGATTTATCATCCTCAGGTCCGTCCAGCACTCTCAGCCGCGGTCAGCCAGCGCAGCTGGGCATCACCCGGTGCGGCGGCGGTGAGGGTGCCGGATGTCTGCTGCAGCTTCCACCAAGCCGTGTGGCTGCGAGCAGCGCGTCAGTGCGGAACTCCAGCGGCACCAACAAGCTGCCGTCCCTCCCGCGCCCTGGGAAGCACCCGGCCGCTCCAGGCAGGAGAACGTTCTCACGCAGCCGGGCACCACTCTGCCGATCAGGAACTTGCAGGTGAATAAATAAGAGGGCCACCACTAATCATCCTGCTAGCTTTAAGAAAATAGAGTACTAACATGGGTGCAAACCTAGTTTGTATTTTAAAGTGAGTAGCAGACAAGATACTTCAAGGTAAGGAAGGTTTTGTGAACAAGCATGCAGAACCAACACTAGCACAGACTGAGCCATTAATGGTCTAATAGACTAATGACCTGCCAATTAGAGATAATTCAAGTTAGCCCACATACAATAAATCAATGTCTCTCCTGAGATGAGTCCCCTAGCAAAGTATTTTTCATTGCTTTTCAAGCCATGGCAAGACAGGTAACACTTGGTAAGTGTATTGAAAAGAACACGCAAAGGAAAAAAAAAATATCTTATTTTAGCAATCTAAATACATGGGTTCTGTGCCTGAACATAGTGTGACTTAAGACAGATACTTATTTCCACTCCAGAAAGAAAAGTAAAGCTGGAGACATGAGGGTTTACCCAGGTCCCCTGTAGCAATGAAGAACACTGCACGAATACCCACCAACACTACCCTGTACGCACCAGGTCACTTTCTGCCAGCGATGTGGTTACAGACAAATCACTTGTGACAACGCCAGCACTGACAGGATAACAGTGATATTGATGCTTACAGGTTCCCTGACAAACCAAACACCAGATACAGAGAATTCTCCAAAGGAAAAGTTTTGGAGATTAAACTGTGGTCATTAAAGAGGCATGCTGATAACCAAGGAGCAGATTTAAAGCATCTCATTTCTTGAACTTACAAAAACAAAAACCTCAAAGGCATTTGGCAGAATTAGATCAAATTTATTCAAAACTCAAGTAGGCTAACTTGCAATGGCACCTGACACAAAAGCTGTATGGATGATCTGTTGTCATCTGATTCTTCAGCAGAAACACATTTTGGAGAACAATTTAGAAGTTTTCCTGTATCTCAATACAGCATCAATTCACGAAGATGATGCCAAGAACCATTCACTTTGGTGAAAGCTGGCTATTTCAAGCTGCTTTGGAGGCTGTCCAGAAACAACTATGTCAGTACAGGGTCAGTTGTGCTTGCCTGGAAGTACAGCGATCACACAGGTGCAGATGACCACATTAGAAAAAAAACAAAAATCAAGAAAATCCCAAAACAAAAACCCCCACACCACCCAGTATTATGGCATCTCAGGAATCCTAAAAATTCTAATTACTTGAGTTAATCAGAAGAATTTCTGCTTCTTGAGCTTCAGCCACAGCACGGTAAAGAGCTCAGAAATTAAAAGCATGGCATCTGAAATGCTGAGGAAGAAGTTCTCATAAACTATCGGGCTATGCTCAGGTACAGCTGCGGAAGTGGCAAAGCTGACTTTTGGCGTGGAAAAATGCTGCAGGTACAAAAGTCACATGTGTGACCCGTGGAGCGGGTGCACTGAAGCAACAAAATACAAACCACATGCAGATCAAGTCACAAGCAAGTCAGGATGATCAAGAGCAGGATAAACTGGTGTTCCTCTTTGGAATTTGAAATAAGATGTTCTAAGCTCTCCAAAGTCCAAAAGAAGCTGTTATTCTGGTATTTGGACAGAAGAACAAGACAAGCAACAGAGACCACTGCTTGTGAACTGGAGAATTTACATCTCCCTGAAATCAGAGAGGAATTTTCTCTTGACATCGGGGCCAGGAAGAAGCAGGGACTCCACGGACAGCCTCTTTGTGTGCCCCTTACCATTTACTGGTCTGTGACAAGTCTGTTCAGTTTTCCTTGAAAATACATTAAACAGTTCCCTGATAACTCAAAGAAAAGGCACAGTCCTGCCAGTAGCTCTCCACGGGATCAAAGCAACAGCTGACTGCCCGGCACCTCCTTTGCTCAAGTCTCCCTGGGGCATCTGAAGTTTCCACTTCTTTCTGGGCAGTTGAGCAAATTTCCAATGCGGTTCCCAGTAGAAAGCAGCCTGAGGTGACCTCAAGTACAATGGATGGTTTATTTTGGGGCAGGGTTTCAAAAGCCCCACTGTAAGAGTGTATGCTGAAGAAACAATGAAAAGGATCTGAAAGACAGGAGGGTCCCAGATTGTTCTTCTGGGGTGTCCATGTGGCAAAGCTCTGCCACTGGGCCAAGCCTGCAGCACACGCATGCAACAAGTGGTATAAGCAGGCATTTAAAAGCATACGTAAGCTGAACAAAGTAATTCAACAAGTGGTTTTCTTGCATTCAAACCTTTGTAATACACAGCTCATATTCCTAACTCACATTATTTTCCTACCAGGGTGCATAATTAGTGACTGGGTACATCAGTTTGTGAGCTAGTGCCACCAAAATGGCAGTCTCTCTCCTTTCTTCCTCCTTCTTACCTGCTCCTGAACTGTGGGAGCTGAGAATAAGGGGCAGAAAACACTTTTTAAAAATAAAATAAAATAAAATTTAAAAATACATAGGATCAGTTTTACCCTTCCTGACCAGGCTAATGGGTCAGGCAAATGCCAGCATCAGGCAAAGGAGACAGTAGGAGATGGTGTGAGGGGTGGAGAGGACATCACGAGGTCATGTCTTTCAGCAGCTATCCATCAGGTCAGGTCGCTTGTATCCGACCTCAGCTTCTTCAAAACAACTGCTGTTTTTGTCAGTAAAGGCTTGCTCTCTTCCACTCATAATAAGAGGACATGGAAGAAAACTACTGTAGAGCAGCAGAAAGCAGAGTAGCCATTAAACTGAGCTGAAAGCTGTGTGAGTAGCACCACATCCACAATCACAGCTAGACTGAAGAATCATCGTCCCGCTTCTGAGAGACCATTAAGGGAAAGGTTTGAACCTAGGTTAGAGACCCTGGAAGACCTAGTAATTTGCTGGTAAAGTACAAAAGAAGAAGTGCAGAAAGGGCTTAGAGTTTCTTTTGTATAAAGAAACAGTGTTGTGGGTGCCAGCAAACCAATGAAAATAAGAAATAAAATACATTTTTCACTGTTATCTCTGTCCAGAAATTCAGCACAGTTATTTCAGCCAACAAACAGCTGAAGCTCTCTAAGTTTCGTAGCCTCTACCTTCACCTATTAACTCAAAAATACTTTTTAAAAAAGCATTTAAAAATTATTCAGAGCAAGAACTTAACTGACATGCCTTCTAAAGGGGGCAAATTTGCACCACTGGCTGTTCAGAGATTTTGAGGGACTGCTGGCCTCCCTGAAGCCGGCCACGACTATCCCAGCCACGTTTCACGGGCGCTGCTCACGGGGCAAAAGCATCAGCCATCTCCAAAGGGAGTCAAGATGTCAGCTCCACGCACAGCAACTACAACCGCGTACAAAAGAGTCGTTTTTTATTTTGGGGCTGGAAAACACGCAGGGAGAGCAACCTCAGCTACAAACTGCTGAAAACACGAACAGCTCTGACGACAGCGGTGTGGAAGCGTGCACAGCTTAAGAAGAGACCCACGTTCCTGATGAGCAATGTTGCATGATAAGTTTTTAAGGGCTATCTGGTCTGAAAGGCAATTTTTCAGTCTTTAACTGCATTTGTACTTAGAACAGAATTACTCCTGCTTTAATGACTCTCATTACATTTTTTTAATTATAAAAAGTTCCAGTTAAAACCGTCCAGACATTTGCACAAACTGCATTTAGCAGCTCACTAAGCCCGGGCAGCTAACACCAACCGCTACATCTACCTGGCACACCCACGTGAAAGTAAACGTACAGCAAGAAAGGTAACTCCCCACATTGGGTAATTCAAAACAGTCCTTGCCATACACCTCCTAAGTTGCTGAAACAAGGGCTTCAAAAAGCTGCAAGGAAAAGGAGATGCAGTACTATTGAAGGAATATTGCAATGACACAGCTTGGGGTTAGAAAACAGCTATGGTTCTATTTCTAGCACAGCAGCTGGCTTGAATCACTGCCTAATTCACTTAACCCATCTTGTGCATGAGCTTTTTTGGGTACATATAGAATGGAAATAACTATGTGAACGAGTTGCAGTTGGCAAATGCCAGGTATCGGCTTGTAAACCTCTGTTTCTTTCCTACAGAGCACCCAAATTTGATGCTCACGTATCTGGGATGGCCTTAAAACTGAAATTTGGTCTAATTTGTTTTATTTG
>WHYT01017141.1:128789-145882 GCA_009806455.1 Tetrax tetrax | reverse complement strand
ATAATAATCTGAAATATTAACGTGCACGTTCATTTTCCAATTGATAACTTCATTATCTCTCTCACCTACTCTATTCTGACACATGGCTATTCGAGCAGCTCAGAAGAACACAGAGTATCCCAAAAGAGAACTTCAGCAGAAGCTTAATTAAATAACTGATTATTCTTAATGCTTAAAAAATAAATACATGCACAAACACTTCCATGTGATGAGCTCCCAAGGGAAAATTTTGTAAAATAAGCATAAAGTGTTTATTTAACTTCGAGAAGCAATTAAGCCATTAAGAGGAGCTCAAAGTAGGCATTATGCTGATTATCCCTTAATTGAATGCATTCACAGCAGTGACGTACGAACGGCAACAACTGTGTTACATACTCATTTTTTTTCCTGACCTGGGCACACTGCACAACAAACCCACCATCTCGTCAGCAATATATATTCAACAAAAAGCTAATTTGAGAGTGCCAGTTCGCAAACTGTCCCTACCAGCCTGGAGATAAGTATGACTACTACTCCTAAGATCAATTTAAACATGCTTAAGTTTTTTATTTATTTTATCCGCTTTTCATGACATAGAGTGTAATGGTAACGAGAGCCTAATCGCAATACTCATCCACTCGACTCATCCAAGTCCCAAACTTGCCATTTTCCTTAGCCTGCAGACGAGGCTCCCAGCTGCACCTAACCACACACGAACCCTGCCTGCAAAATTACACTGCGACCACAGAGTGGCTGAAATGCAGGAGTCTGAACACTTTTTCCACTCAAGAGCAGTTGCATCTCCTGCGTCCCACGGAAAGGGTAAACAAAGTAATTTTATAATTCCCTTGGCAGCTGCGGCAGAAGGCACCGCAGACAGGAACGCGCTCTCCTCCAACCGCGCTGGAAGAGGAAAGCAGCTGCCAAAGCACCTAGTCGCCAAGAAAATTACAATATGATAGTCTTAATTATCCTAATTGCGTTTCCCGGTATTGAGGCAGGATTAATATAGTATTTCTTATGCTAGATTTCATAAACACAATCGGTTTCAGCTTAACTCTTCATAATTGTATTTCACAGTTCTTGCAAACAATTAGCCACCAATTATGTTCATTCCGTTTTGCAGATGACTGATAAACACTCCAAATATCAGAATTCTCCCTCAAGGGAGGCAAATTACTTCTAAGTTGTTAAGTAATCTTAATGAACCCTCAGTGAAAATCCTACAGGCAAATCACCCGGTGGCGCTTGCTTGCTATTTCCATGCTGTTGCCAACGTCTAGAAAAACTTTCACCAGGAGAAGAGCCATGCTTGGACCAGCTTTGGAGAGCTGAGTAATAGTCTTAAGGTGATGAAACAATCATATAAAAATATACATACGTATTTGGAATTGTTTATATTTATACATTTGTATATATTTACACGTACCTTTATATAAAAATGAATATATATAGACACACACAGACATACATACGTAGTGACACACAAATACTTGTTTCAGAAGTTTTGAACGAGTTTGAGCTAATATAAACCTCAAGGTAACAAGTGCTGGGAACTGAGCAGGACAGACCTCATTATTTTCTCACTCCCAGCCTACTCGCCGTAGCCCCGTCATCAAACTCAAAGGCTCTGGTCCACACAATTGAAAATGAGGGGCATTGTGTTTCGGTCCCCTCTCCAGGCACAGCTCCAATGTTCCAAACAATTCGGCTAGAAATGTTTAAAAATGTTATGATGAGATAATATCGTCTGCTGCGATTAAAATAGTATTTTACGCTGTTATCCCGAGGTCATCTGTAGCGACCTCGACAAGATGGCATTTGAAAGGACCAGCCATTAGCAGTGGCAGGCATGACAATCAAAGGCATGAGAGTTTCTAGGAATTTTAGGCTGAATTTTTAGAAATAACATGGTATAGCCTGGTTTAACATGTACATCACTTATAAGGGGACATTTGGATAAATAGGACACAGACAGCTATAGCCACACAGTTACTTATGCAACTTATGCAACTTTGCTTGAAAGCTGTATGGACAAAACCCCAAGTATTCTGAGTTAAAATAAAATGAACACACTCGCTCAGCCAGCATTGGCAATAGCGAAGCCTTCCATAACATAACAAGAAGAATATACTTTGCTGACAATTCCTTACTCTGGGGTTTCTGCACGTGTTACTCTCCTTTCCTCTTCCATACCTGCAGGGTCATGAGCCCTTCACTTGCCAGAAGAAGAAAAAATAAACCTTGCTGATGAATAACTTGCAATACTACACACGCACACTGAGTTATTTAGTGCTACTAAATATCTGTTAAAATCTCCTATGGAGCGTACTGTCGGAGAACTAACAGTTACCCAGAGAGGAAGGCACTGCTTCTGACCAGGCATCTACACTCCAATGTTCATCCACATCCCCAGTCCACGTCTCCTACCTCAGCCTCACCATTAACTGACAGCCAACCTGCCTTGCTGCCCCAGATGAGACAAAGCGTATCTTCAGCCCCCCTTGGGGAGGGAATTTCATCGGCAGCTCCCCAAGCGACGTTCCAGGAACAAGTATTTGGAAATTGCTACCAAGCTTCTTTCCACTTCCTTCTTCATCCCTCAAGTGGGCAACTCAAAACAGTTTGCATTTCCAGTCTGCTGCTTAATGTTTGTTTCCCCAGGTTAACAATCTGACTACATGGAAGGAAATGCCTGCCTTAGCCTTTTTATAAATGCCATCAAAATATCAGCTCTGCCAACTTCGGCCAGTCACAATGGAGCATATGAAGTTAACAGAAGTTATAAACCTGGCACAACCTGCTTGGTGGAAAATGTAATTCTTTCTTTCCTGCAGGGAAAGGGTTCTTGATATGCTAAAACACAGAAAGTGTATCATTAGAAGCAGGAGGAGCACTGTTTTCTACAGCACAATGGCTTCCCAGCCGCAGACACTTGCGTTTGAAGAACTCACCAGCTAAAGGCACCTCAAGTCCTTAGGAGGCAGCGGAATCTGCGGAAAAAACACGATCAAAAGGAGATAATCTCTTCTCCACTGCAAAGTTTGAACTGAAGACTAGGTTCAACACCACAAAGTTGGTGACCTAGCCTGAGGTCCTTCCTCGAAGTGATCCGAGAGTGTTAAGTCTATTCATGTGGAGAGCCAGCAATGTTATGCACAGGCTTTGTAGAAGGAGCCCGCGGCAGAACTGAGCTGGACGGTTAACTGTTCCTCTTATTTGGATAATATATTCTCTTTAAATAAAGGTTAACGCCAATTGTCACACCAGTTACTTCTGGTTTTGACAAGAAGAGCAGGTAGGACTTCAGTTACCAGAATTCACGTTGCGTTCCCACTGCACGTCACACCAAACGCACCAGTTACCAGATCTGGTACCGGAGACAAATCTCGCGCTACAATAAAACCAGGATACCTCAACATTTGTCATCCTTCTTAGTGTTCTCCTTCCTACTTCCTTGTATATTTTTCCTCTCCAGGAGACTGAAAAACTGGGTGAGACTTTTCCAATAAAATTATACAAAGAACTATTTCTAGTTTTAACAGCTCGTGGTAGTTTTAGTTTGTAAATGCCAACCTTTAACACTGCAAATCATATTGCACCATGAAGAGTCTTCATTGCATATACAGAACAAACATGAACCAAAATCAAAGAGGATAAAGAATACAAAGTATAGCAAACCAAACATTTGCCTGTGAGGAGTAATGGAATTTAATAAGGCTGATGGAATGATTTATTGACTCTTCTGGTCAACAAATATAATTGCTTCAGATTAAGCAAGCCGAATATAATTGCTTTAATAATTCAGAACTATAGCTGCACTATTACACTTTTTAAAGGCTAAATGCAGTGATTAATGTGTTTGTAATATCTGTAGTCTAAGAAAACTGGGTAAAGAATGTGGATCTTGGATTTTAAACCTCTGACACCATTGATTGGAATGTACTGGGCCTGCACTTGGAGGATTACTTGCATTTGAGCAGGACTGACTGACAACTCCCGCGTTTCTGCAGAGCTGGGCTTGCTTTTACCAATACACTCACACAGGCTCTCTGTGTTTTGGGGAGAGATACACAGATTCTGGGAGGCATTTAAAAGTTGATAGCACGCTGGTATGAGGCACTGCCTTTCAAACTGCCCTTCAAATCAGCCTGAGTGTATCACACTGATCCTTTCAGACATATAAATACACACACAGAAGCAGACTAAGGACAGACACAAACCCCAAATACAAGTCCTGCACATTTAAAAAACCAAAGTGTTTAAATTATAGCCCAGACTTCATTTTACCCAAGGACAAACTTCACAAACTGCTTCTCTGCTCGTTTACGTGTTACTCCGCTGTGAAGCGGGACGCTCCGTTTCTACATACTTGCAAACTGGAATAGCTGGAGTCTGAATTTATTTCTCCTCCTGCTGATGATTCAGCCCCTGCCGGGAGGCCACGTCAGCGGGACACGGCGCTGGCTGCCAGGTCACATCCCGGGCTGGCGGGAGCGGAGGCGCGCAGCGGCCCGGCCAGCACAGCCCTGCTTTTCCAGGGAAGAGGCCGCAGGGTCGGGAAAGGCTGCGGCCATCCCTCCGTATGCGGATACAAACCGTTAGCAAGGCTCTTATGAAACGCTTAGAGTTCCCATATTTCAGAGCGTTTCAGAAATATTTCCAGTTTCAGCAGTATTTCTCCCTTCCTCTCTTTACAGTGTGTACTGTAAAACATTCAAACTTTAGGATTTGCAAAGATCAAGTCAAATTAAAATCTTGTTACGTGTCAAGTTTTTTTTTTTTTCCCTTATATCAGGGGACTTAATTAAAATACAGTGCATTGGTAGCTATTATTTAATATAAAAGGGATTTTTAGAGGACCAGATATTCTACACACCAAATCTACTAGTGCAGGTGCATCTTATTCAAGATTTAATCTGCACACATGCAAAACAAATTCCCATGATTATTCTTAGCATTATCAGATTTTAAATGGAGAAGCTAAGATTATTCACACAGTAAACAAAGCATCCTATTGTTTACTCTTGGCATCTTACATGGTTTCCTATACTTTATTGTAGCGTGCTAAAAACAAAACCCATGACATTAAAGGGGAACGGCACTACGATCTCACTGACAATAATAAGGGAAAAATCCACTCCCAGTTAGCATCCTTTTGCTCTCTCCACTTACAAGACTTCAACACAAGTTTCACAAAAGTTTGGAAACATGAAAGTTATTTCCTGCACGTGGAAGGAATAAATGATGCACAATCAGGACCTTAATTTTCTAAGGTGACCAAACACCAAAAGGCCAAAGGGTATCTGAGACACAGGCAGTCACCAAAAATAACACAGGATAAAAGGATCTGCTGCAAGTTCAGGTGTTTTCTGGTTAATAATGGGGCAACAATGAGAAAATAAGCAGAAACTACTAAACTACCTGTTATGATTATACGGTTAGGTATTCGGAACTGGTGGTTTGTAGCTCTGTCTCTGAAAAACTATGGAGCGCACCATGGATAATATCCCAACAGGAGGGACGTGACTGAACCCAGGCCTAGGGACATGCCAGTGCTTCAGAGCTGGGCTTGCCAACAAGCTAAGATAAAAGATGGGTGGCAATACCTCTCAATGATGATAGTGGCTCTGTTGATAGAAAAAAACCCAAATATTTTGGCCAAGCAACCCACTGGCTGCAATGGAGGGAGACGCTCCCAGCAGCCGATGCAACAGGTGAGCCTGCAGCATTACAAAGACAGCCAGCTACCTGAACCTGTATTTTTTCTGTTCCACATCCTTAGTTTTCTTTCCTTCCCAATCTTTGATCTGACATCCATCCACCAACCACGCGCCCTTCACTGCCGTCATCTTGGCACCTCCGTTCCCACCCAGTAAGAACCACAGTTATCACTCATTTGCTTACACCACGTCCCATCTATTTTCAACTCTTTCCTTCCCTCCGAGAAACTGACTCACTTCCTCATTTCCAATCTCATACTAAAAGGAAAAAAAATACAGACTTTTTTTTTTGTTTGCTTAGACAAGACTGATCAGCCTTATTTCACTGACACACACACTCTTCCTACATAAATTACAGCTATTTCGCCTCTAATATTATCCATTCCTTTGCATTGCCACACCAAACCACACCCATCCACCAAATTAAGGGAATAATAATTCCAGGAAATCTTTCATTTCAGAAACCACTGCTAGATTTTTAGCATACTTCTGGCCTTTCAAGCCATGGAAAAAGCAGCACTGAAACTTAATTCATGCATGCTTTGTTTTACAAGGTAAGAACAAGCAAAGGGCCCTGCAGTGCTTCAAGTCCAGCATCAATAGCAAAGCACTTGAAAATGTCACTTGAAACAGATATCAGTAAATGGTGTATGTTTATTATTCAGTTTTCATTTCAAAGGCAATTTAAGTCCTTGTCTACTACAAAGATACTCACTTAAACGTAGCTACAACCCCTCCATGCCGCTGCCCATCTGTATCTTGTGCTTGAAAACATCACAAAACAAAAGCCCACTGAACGCAGAGCCTTGTTCACCATGTGCAATGCTAGAGCTGAAGCATCACTTCTTCTCGTTAGCATATTTGTTTTCTTTGCATGCAAATTTTGTGCTTCACTACTCCAAACCTAGTGGTTTCCCTAGCTAGAAATTTCACTTTTTATCACGCCAGGTGCTTTTCTGCTGCTTGTTTTCTTCTGCCTTTGTCACAGGCATTTCACATGCTATGCATACCTATACATCTCCATACATTCGTATTTTCAACGTGCAGATGACAAGCAAGTTCACGTTGCACCAGAATAATCATTTTGTCCGTGTTGTTCATACCACTGCGCAGTGCACACGACAGCTTGGCATTACTGCCTTCCAGGACGAAAAAGCACTGAACAGATGTTTGGGTACAGCTCCACTGCCCCCAACTACACACAAAGGGCTGTATTTAAGTAATGAAGTGTATGACATGGCTCTCAGGAGAACTTCCTACCAAAGATCTTAAGATATGGGCTAAAAACACCAGCCTTCGATAAGTCCCTAGGGAAGGGGGAATTTCCTGAACACATCAGATTCACCTGGAATCTTCTCTAAAATTCAGAAAGCAGAATGATTGTTTTTCTAATACAGGGGGGTTGGTTTGGTGCCATTCTGCAGCTGACCAGATCCGCGCTCTCCCCCTCCTCCGTATTTCATTTCCGGCGGTTATCCCTAGCACCGGCCGGGAGCAATCTCTCACACACAGGGAACACGAGGTCTGCAGTCACAGCTGAGCAGAGAAACAGCGAGGAGACGCCGTGCCCTTCTCTCTTCCTGGCTGTGCTAGCAACGGTCCCGACCTAAGTTTGTGAAAAATTAAGTGGAAAAACACAGAAAGGAAGTGAAGTATGTAAAGCATTGACGTATTTATGAAGTATTTATTGCCTGTCAAAACTATAAAAAAAAAAAAGAGCAGCTTTTAAAATACTGATGATAAAGCACATATACACATTTCTTCTCCTAAAAATACTGAATTAAGGTTCTAAGTCAATCTAAACCACCCACAGAGGTTCTCTTCTGCAGTTAGAGCCCAAAACTCGGCCAGGGTGGGTGGCAGCACAGGACGAGTGAGATTTTCCTCACCTGCTCCCCAGGATTACCCTGAGTGCTGCCCCACATATAGGGAATACATTAACCTTTAAACACACAGAATATTCTGCCACAGAGGGGAAGGGGAGGGGAAAAAAAAAAAAAAAAAAAAAAAAAAAAAAAAAAAAAAAAAAACCAAAAAAGCACAATCATACAGTAAGGTGCTCTTCCATATTTGAAGCATGTACTTATTTCAGCAATATAAATACTTCACAATAAACTATGAGTCAAAGCTTTAGCATGAAAAGACTATCAGAATTTTCAGATCAAACTTACAGAGTGTATACAAATAAAGGCGTGTGCTTTGGTGGTCAATACTGCAGCTCTACCAAAAAATGAGACAATCTTATGCTACAAATTCTAAATTACCATTATGAAAGACCGCTGCTGAGTACCAAACAAGTCCCACAGGCACAAACATGTTGAATTACTGGGAATATAGAACCAGGAGATTTCAAGTTGCACTCATTTAAATACACTGTCTGAACAATACCGAGTATGAAAAAAATCATAAATAGTGTCATAATTATATTTGTAATGGAAATTTTTAATGTACTAACCAATATAAAGCATTCATTTCAAATAAAAGGAGTTGCCAGCTTTATTCCTCTGTTAATTGCCACGCGGACCAATTTCTTACCACACAGCATGTTGGCTATAAATCTTAACAAGCAGCTTTAAATTGCTGCTATTATTGCTCATCAAGACCAAATAATCCTGGATGGTGTTCAGGGAAGCCTCTGCAACGTCTATCTCAAACAACTATTAATTCATCATTTCCACAGGGATAAAATTTCAAGCAGTATGATTTTAGTATTTGATACAGTCTAAGAAACAGTCCTTCTAGAGTGGATTTGAAATTCACTGTCAAAATAAAAGGGCAATTCATTAGCTATACAATTATTATTAAAATTACCTTCCCCCCTGCTCCCATTACTACTGCTTTTTTAGGAAAGGCTTTGGAATGAATAGTCAACTCAGACTGATGCTTAATGGTGCAAGATCTGGAAAGGATGGGGAGGCAACACCACTTACCTCTCTTCTCAAAAAAAAAAAAAAAAAAAAAAAAAAAAAAAAAAGATAATGGCATAGCCTCAAAAAAACATCATGGAAAACAGTATTAGCAGTACAGCTATGCAAAGTCTATTCCCTTTAAATTCTGATTTAACCTTCCTGTATTTACTGTAGCCAGCGTTATACCTAGGGAAATACCTGCTTCACATCAAAGCTGTATTCACTACCAGTTAGAAGCCTTCTTCACAGTACTTAATATAAAATCTAAGCGGTCTTTTATTGCTTCTTCCTTCAGATCTGTTGAAAGATTTTGTGTGGGCTCTCTCTTAATAAAAAAAAACACAAGCACTATTTATCGTATTTGCACAATCTTAGAGAGGCAAAACAGCGATCAAAAGAGTGCTTACATGCTTTTATTCAATACCACACAACTAACTGGCTAGGCTTCTAAAGAACCAATTTAAAATTCTGCTTAAACACAATCTTTCTTCTCCAAGCACTTTGCAATATCTGTACTTCTCCACTCATTTTCTATCCCTCCCAATGCCTGTATGAAAACAAAATGTTTTTTCCATAGATACCCACTTAATTTGTCATTAGTTTTCAATCTAACTTGGCACCTCTCATTTGTATTTACTATTTGGTTATAAAGATATATGCATATCTATAAAATGAAAAATGCTGATAAATAACTGAACAGAGAGAACTCTCCTAGACATGCAATAAGTTTATGATTAATTCTGAGAGACTGAAGTTCTCTAACATGCACGGCAGCCATGTCTGCAGCCTCTCCCACTCAAGTGCCTCACTGTATTTCCAGAACTGCCTAGCACGTTTTTGTAGAGATGAGAGAACAAGTTTTCCATAACGCAAGCAATGCTTGTCCACACCTTCACGTATCCTCTTACCTTGGATGCACTGCAGGGTTCCATCCTCAGCCCTTATCGTAAAGGTTTCACCTGGATTAACTTGAACCAAAAAGACCTGTCAAAAGAAAAAAAAAAAACAAAACCAACAACATTTGTTTCATCATGATCTTCAAAAATTAAAGTTCCCCAACCCAACAATTGTGTTACCCATAGTTTCGAAGAGATACGGGGGGCAGGGAAGGAACAGACTGGAATACTACATCTTCGGGTACCAGCAGGGTCCAAGAGCCAGCAGAGATTTAAAGCCTACCTACTGTTGTACATTTTCAGAGTTGAAATAAAGACATAACTCAGCTGTGTGCAGGTGAGAATTATGGCTTTGGGTTCCACCACCAACCTTCTAACAGTGTGTTTAACTTGGCCAAATGCTGATAGCTAAGGGCATACATCTTCAGACCATGGGCACGTGAGAGCCCGAGGGATTTCAAGTTCACGGGAACAAAAAAGTTTTTTTGCATTATATGGGGAGTTGACCCATTACATTTTTTAAAACTTATCCTTCAGTCTTACACAAAAGAGACCTCATTTAAGCAAAAGTCATACACACACAGTTCAATAGTTGCACACAGAATCAGTAACAAACTATTTACTTAGTAACCAATATAATACTTTTTTCTTTAAATAATCAAAATATTATCCCAGTCTCCCATTGCTGAATTCTGCAGATGATAATGCTACACAGACCAGGAAGCACCAAAATACATCCCAGTTCAGTGTATGTTGTACTCATCTTTATTAGTTTTCAGGTGTCTAAAATAATGGTTTTAAAACTTATGATTTAGATTTATTTCATTAATGGAGAATTTCCCTCGGAATTAGTGATCTTTTATCCCATGCTCTTGCTGCTTGTAAAACTTTTACTCGAATATTTTAAATACACTTCTGTTAACTTTGCATTTCAGAAGTTCAGTCAAAATTTGGATTAATCTTGGTATAAATTAAAAATCTAGATTCCTATCTTTTTGTGAAAACTCCCTCCAAATTCAGAGTCTAGTCTTATATTCTGGGACACCTGCATGCAGAATTTAATTATTCAATCTGGAAAGACAGAATTTGAATTAATGTTCTGTTTCTGAATTCCTTAAACTAAGTGCATAAGATAATTATTGCCTAGATCACCTTTTGAATTACAGTAATCCTGCAGAAACCCATTATTCCAGCCACATTTTTAAAGCACAAGCCGGAAATCGGAAAAACGACCCATGAAAGCCATTATTTTGTTTGCAACAATAATTTTGCCGGGGGAGCACAGATCAGGGTGGATCTGATCCAGTGTACAGAGTACAATAAATGGTTCAGAAAAGATAAGAGGCGCAAAGCCATTCCATCCCTAATCTCCGAACAATCGACATTTTAGTGACAGTATTTAAGTGCTCTTTTGCTATGAATAGGCCTGGATTATCCACAACGGGATATGGGCATCAGGTCAAAAGGATCGTAGAGCAGCTGAAAAAAAAACCCAACAACCTGAACACAAAGAGGCAAGGCAGCATAAAAATATTTCAGTAGCTCATTTGCATTATATGCCTAAACCAACAGCTCTTAACCTGGTTATTAATTAACACGCTTGATTAATATCAACAAGATGCTCTAGCACACCGTCACACCTTTGGAAGAACTTGGTCGAGCTCCTCAAAATCCATCCCCTAACTAGACTGGCATCTCGTATATGAAGAGCTCGGTTTTGTCCCTAAAGTTGAGTTGAGTTTAACGGCAGATCTAAGTCTGGCCGCAAAAGGGGGAATCCTCTCACTCTGCGAGGCACATGCCTACCCCGGAGTTATCAGAAGGGTATGATTTACAAATTCCTTCCCAAGGAGTCATTGCAGAGGTCGGTCCCCAGCCCAAGTGCCTGCATTCGCACGCTTGCAGTAGTGCTACGAAAATAATTCCTTGGGTTTCCACGTTAAAAAACAAAACAAAACAAAAAGTCTTCTCAAGATTACATCCCCAATGTTGCTTATCATAGTCAAAATAAAGCAACATTATCCTTACCTAATCACGTAGGTTTTTAACATAAACGAATTTTTCCATCAACAAATTTGTTTCCCAAAGGGCAGCGGCCACCACGGCTTCCTTGCCCCACCGCGAGCCCATGGGGAGAGCCTGGGATGCAGCTTCTATTAAAATGTTTTATATATATATGGAAATAATTCCTTACTGGCAGTTCCCAGAGTAAAACAGCTTGAAGATTTCATATTTATTAAAAAAACCCCAAAAAACAAAAAAACAGAAAACCAAAAAACAAACACGCAATAAACCTCAGCACTAGTTCCTGACACAAAACATGGGATAAAGCTGATGAGAAAGCAACGTTCCCCATTGCGTGCTGCGGGATAACAACCGTCACTCCACTTGGCCTGACTGGGTAGGGACTATAGTATTTCGTCCAAATTTTAACTACAGCCCAATAAAGACAAGAGTCCACAAAAATATTTTCACTTGGGATCTTGCTTTGCGGTTAAGTATCAAATACAATGAAAAGATAACATTTTTCAACTATTAGCTCTGCAATTAAGCCACAGGCCTTTTCAAAATTACACTGCTGCCAGGACAGAGTGTTTTATTCTGTCAATCAGTGATTTCCAGCAAGTTCCACCATGGTTTTCACCTAAAAATCTAGCAAAACTAATCCTAGTTTCCCAGGCTCTTGAGTAAGTTTTTCAGTCTTAGGGCTCACAAAATTATATTTGTGAAATTATTGTGATAAATTTGTACCATCTCATCTCTTAACACTTTACAAGGCTGAAAGCCATAACTGATCTGGTTTTATAGGTATTTGGATATTTAAATACATACTTGACGTGGCCTCAGACCCAAGAGCAGCGATGAGGATGTTCCTTGGGTAAGACCCCACTGCAGGCAGACCCCTTCCCAGCAGGCTGCAACCCAGTCCCAGCCTCTCCTCTCCGCCCAAAGCTGGAGACTGGGGTTTGTCCCTGTAACCCACCCCACCACCCAAACCCCTGCGCACTCATCCCACGGCGCACATAACCTCCTGAGAGCTTGCAATCACAAAGCACTGACTAACAAGCCGCAGAGTTGAGGTCAAACCATTAAAGCCAGTGCACACTCAGTATTACATACTGGGCATTTTCCAGCCAACCTCCCCAATCCGTCTCAGTTGCCTGGGACAAATAATAGAGGCACACTGTGACTTCTTTTGTTTATACACTAACTATGTCAAACTAATTCAAAGATTTATCTTTCCCACGTCCTCCAAAACTGCAAAACCATTCTGCAGCCTGGAACGCAGCTTTTCCGCTTCTTTTCTACACAAGGGATCTTCGTGAGAACACTGTGCTTCTGAAGCTTTTAATTAAAAGCCTGAGGAAAGCAATAAAAAAAGTCTAAAGATAACGTCTTTATTTTAATGAAAACAAACACAGACAATCTTTAATTGCCTTATGTATCTTCCAATATTCATCATCCCGAGTACGCACACTTATGAGGCGGCAGCGAGAAGAGAGACAGCTTGAAAAGTCACTGTGAGCCCACGCTGCTGCCCTGCAGCATCACGAGGGTGCGGTCCGAGCTCTAAGGACGCTCCAGCCCAGTTTCAGTCTCCGGCCTCCTCGCATCCAAAAAGCTGGAGCTTGTGACAGCTGCGAGGAGGGTGTCAGCAGCACAATCTCAAAGGTTTTCTCTTTTCCCTAAAAAGTACTTGAACGTTTGCTTTAGCAGTTCAATCCAGTCAGTGTTGAAGCCTGGTCTTAGCTGCTGCATCCTCAGAGAAAGCTTGCTATCTCCATAGCGCTTTTTTTTTTTTTGCATTTATTTTGCCTTTAAGAATGTTATTGTATCTTATTTAAACAGCCATGTTTGTTAAGATGGATTGTTACTAAGTTGCATAGTTACTATAAATATTTGTAATCACGCACACACCCAACTTGGCAATGATCACGTTCTGTCCAGGCTAAGATGTCTTGACGAGCCAAATGAGCATCACTCCTGTCCCCTCGTTCCTTCTGTCCAACTCATATCTGCTGGGAGTAGGGGAAGAGGCTCACCAACCTGCCAGCAGTATCTAACACAGCCTTACAGCTCAGGTTCAGGAATTTAAAAACTATATATGTTGTGGGTAAACCGCCTCATGCAAAGATTATTATCCACTTTGTACAGTACTGGTTTACTTATACCGGTGCTTCTTAAGCACACAGAAGAAAATTTATTCAAACCTGGTTGTTGCCTCCTAGCCACGTTGCTGCACATCACCTGGGAGCGCAGATGCGGCAGCAAGTCATTCACTCGCGTCCATGGGATGCGATACAATCCAATGATTGCTTTAATATATTTCCACTTTATGAGAACCTCTTCCTTGCTGAGGTTAAACAGCCACTTGCACTGCTTTGCTGTATTGAAACCTTGCCCAAAGTGTTCTCCAAGGTGGTGAATTCTCCCTTCCCTGTTCAGCCCTATCGTGCTTCATACACTGTGGGGCACAGCATCACGGGGACCATCTGGGATCCAGCCCACCACCATCAAAAACCAGAATCACTCGAGTTCATTCTCTGTTCTACTTTAAAAGACTGTGTCCCAGATTCTGATGAATTTCCAGCTCCATCCTGCAGAAAGGACCAAAGAATTCACACCATTCTGTGTGCAATACTCTTCTCAGCGAGGCATTCCTCGTCATCCATACGGGAGCAGAGAAGATAAATACTTTCAACCTCTCTTCGGTAAGAAAAATCAGGGAACATGCTACATCTTAAGCAATAAACCAGTGACTTTTAAAAAAAATCAATAGTTTTGTAATTGTTCTGGGCTTAACTATCCTTTTTTCCATAGGACAGAAGATAGAGGCATGAAGTGATTCAGTCAGTTTACAATGAGTCCTACTGACAGCGAAGCCCACAAGTGACAGATCCCGAATCCTCTAATTTATCACAACTTAAACATGCTCCAGCCAAGTGGGGTGGGGGGAAGAAAACAAACAAACAAAAAAATCAGTATATCTGTGTAACAAATTGCTCTAATAAGCAAGAAATTTCAAGATTCTGAAGCTTTAGTGAATTTTATGTTTCATTGCATTCACAAAGAAATGCATTTATGAGAACAGTCTCAGAGCTTGCCCATCAACATCCTTTGGTGAAAATTCCTTCAGAAAAGTTCATTCTGGAGCCTTCATAGACAGCAAAGACTGCCCATGGGTTAACTTTGCTAACACTACTCGTCTGCCATCTGTTCCAGTCTAAATGCCTGAGACTGCTGAATCTGCTTGGAAAGTCAGAGGGAAATGTTAATCATCCTTTATCTGACAGCCGTCTTTCATGGACTGATGCTTCTCAGCTCAGGTATCTTAGATGTGTACCAGTTATAAACCTTTTTCTTCTCGAAACAAGTCTCCCATGTGCCTTCTTTCCCCTAAAAAGACATTTGTGAAAGTATATATAAAAAAATTTAAAGGAAGCATGAAGAAGTAACTCTAAGTTTTGGCACAAAGTTCATTCACTCGGCTCAGCTGCTGTTCAGGTACGGTATAAAACTCAGCTAAACGCTTTCAGGCTCTTGCAAGGTGCACAGACTTGTGCTACAGGAAGGTACCAAACCTTGTTCCTCGTTCAGATGTACTCTCTTCTCCCTTACTCAACGTGTCTGACCCTGAAAGACAAAAACTAACACACACAGCACTAGGTACAGTGCCTGGGCTCAAGCCAAATAATGAAAAAAACAAGGTTTGGTAAACACACCTTTACAAAGAGCACGCAAGCAGAACACTTGCGACAGCACTGCAGGTGCAGTGAGTGAATCGAGCCGAAATAAAACCTCCCAAACCAAATCGCCTGGCATTCTGTACAGACGTGCTATGGCACTGCTAGCTGCCCCTCCACTTCATACTCCGAGCTTTTTAGAGCTTGCAGTAGAGTACCTACAGGAAACCATTGACATTCTTGGACCAAAAGGTTAATTATCACTCCCTGAATCCCCCCAGGAGCTACAAGTGGATTAGAAGTAGAAACATAGTAAGCAGCAGCTCTGCAATGGACATGAAAGCAGTAAATACAGTCAGCAGTAGTGGCAATTAAGTGTGGGAAACTTTTAAAAAAAAAAAAAAAAAAAAGCCAGTGCTAGAAATGCCATTTTGGGTAGTGTAGAGAAGAGGGATTACTGTCAGGCAGGCAGAGACATTCCTAGCTCTGCCCTGTACAGCTCTGCAGTGCTTATCCCTGGGAAGATAAAATAACTGGATGTTCCCATGCTACTGTCTTACAATACAGCACTGCTCACTGGCAGAATTGCCCTGCGCATCCCTCTCCATCTGGCTGACAGTAAAAGCTAAGGTGTTTTATCAGCTCCAGCCTGCTCTTTTCTACCCATATAAGAACTGGTCTGTTGAGAAAAGCCTTTTCTCTGAAGCTCAGCGTTCCCAGGTGCAGGTTATAGCCATGGCTGAGGTTTCAGACATCCAGCAGCACAGGGGCGAGCAACGGCAAGCGCACGCAGAGCATCTCATCAGAAGCAAGCACTCTCAGCTCCTGAGGCACCAATCTGCGTGCCGGCCACACCGCACTCGGGAAAACTCCAGATGCCTCGTCTCCCACCAGCTCAGCTATGATGCTTTCTCACCACCAGCTTCTAATAGAGACAGTAATTACACCCTGGAAAAGCACGTGTCCTTATAAAACTACACCGATTTATGGAGCTATATAAACCATCTTTATTAAGGAAGTCATTCTTATGTGAATCAAATCTGAAAGCTGTCCTGCCTTACAAGTAACTATGATAAATCTCTTTCAACAAACATGTAACAATTGCTTCTACATTACATTAGAAATGATGTTAAGAGCAATTAACATAGCCCATTTGCTGCTACTATACACAAAGCATTTATTCCAATTTCATTGCACTTTAGAACTCTGCTTTTAAAAAGCGAAGACATCAACTAAAGCTTCAGAAATAGGATGAAAATTATAAAGGCAGCTAAGCTTTGCAAATCTGAGGGCACATCTAGACTAGAGGTCCAAAGAGTCTCACAGAAAACTGGTATTCCCACTGCAAGTACTTTAAGAGATAAGGTGACGAGGGCTACAAGCATCATCCAACAAATATTTATGCAGGAAAGGAACCTGTCTCAGAACTGTTCTGCTGAGTCATATTTGCATAGCACAGCAAAAGCAAAAGTAACAGTTCCAGCACGTCAGCAATTCTTTTTTCCCCAAAACATTAGATGAGAAACTAGTTTAAAGGCATCCGCCAAGTAAGGCTGCTGAATCATCACTGATGGGGAATTGCAAAGACTGGACTTAGAGCCCCATCTCAAAGGAGGGCTCAGAAGACTCCGTTTATTCTTTCTGTAACACAGGAGGATCCCACTGGACAGTCTAACCTGATTAATGGTTTCCAGCAATGAGGAAAAGGCATATTTAAAGAACAATTATCCTAGCCAGTTTCAGAAAGATTATTCCTTCATTTAAGCATATTAATATTGGACTTGGTAAGTAGAGCCATTAAAAGCTTTCTTTTCTATTTCTTCAAGTTGAAGTACATTGTGCAGAAATGACTTTTCAGGAAAAAAAAAAAAAAAAAAAAAAAAAAAAAAAAAAAAAAAAAAA
>WHYT01017141.1:0-113267 GCA_009806455.1 Tetrax tetrax | reverse complement strand
AAAAAAAAAAAACAAAAAAAAAAAAAAAAAAAAGACAGCAATGAAAATGAAGCCAGATAAGCAGAAAGACTTAGAAGCTTAGAAGAAAAGCAGAAATTATTCTTCCTCTTGAGGCTGGTGCAGCTCAAAACACAGTTTGGAAGGAGGAACAAGTGATCAAGGGAATGAGAAGTAACAGCATGCCATTTTATATTGATTCATGAAGAACAGCTTATTTCTACCTTGGTTAAAATACTTGGCTGAGATGTCTCAAATCAGGAGGGTACCAAATTGAGTAACACAGAAAAATTGCTAAAGCAGATGAAACAAAGAGAAACATCAACCCAAGATGACAAGTTTGGGAATCTACCAACTATCGGCTCGAACCTCCAGGCTGTATCCCCACATGAAGGCACCACTATGGTCTTGTAATCATTCTACCTACCTCTGACCAAGCTTATTAAAGAATATCTCCTAGAAAAATATGAAAACAACTATAAACTTGCCTTCCTTCAAAAGCCCACTCAAAATTCACTTCTACCCCTCTGAGGTTTATAATGAAGCACAGCTCAATACATAGGACTGCTGGGATCAGTATATTTACATAAGCAAAGAACAGCAGACATCACAGGACTCTGTCTTCAATTCTCCACTTCTTTTCTCTCGTTTTTAAAATCTCAGTATATTTGTTTCACGTTCTTAAAATCTCATCACAGTTACTAGCAAGATGTCTGGACAACAACTAGCACAAGTAAATCATGCAAAGCCCTGAGATACGCGGCATTTACAGCCATTATTTCAATCCCATTGTTTTAACTTCAATGAACACGCATGCAAATAATCACATCAAATTTAATGGTACACAAAGCATTGCTTTTAATGTCTTCCCAGTGTAAGGGCAGATTTCTACTTTCTAGGAAACACTTCACCCTCCCTAATGCTACGGAAAACCATCTTCCCCATCTTCAAAATCCCTTGGTGGCCTAGAAATAGCTTCTTTAAACCATCCATTTTCTGCAAAGCTCACTGACCTGCTGTGATCCATCGCCATTCACGATGTGAGGCATCATGGCTACCTCCCCGTTCAGCAACGGTGGCAGCTCCAGCGGAATTTGGTCGGTCATCATCATTGTGACGTACATTCATGGAGAATTTTCCTCAACGGGGTTCCTGCAAGAGAAACATTAGTTAAAGACTCTGGAAAACCCACTTGTACTTCAGAAGGTCACCAGCATTTGTGTGGATTTTGGCATTCAGGTAGCAACCTAAGCAGGATACCCGCTTTTGTAACAGGATGCGTAAGGGAACTTGAGGCACTGAACAGAGGTTTAAATTGTTCGATCAACAGCATGGAAAGTCAAGTTTCCATGGAAGACCTTCCAAAAAACCAGCAAGCCAGATTTCCATTCTTTCCCACGATTATAATCCCCAGCCCTCATCGCACAGCTGAAACAGGCACGTCCCAAGACACTTTGAGTGACATTTGCTCTGTTCCTAAAAATCAGCATCCTGCTTGCTACCACAGCCCTTGAACTACATCATCCGTGTGGGTAAGAGGCTACATCAGTTTCACTCCATATCCAGAGTTCAAACACCTTTATTTTCCTTATATAAACAGTGTGAACTGCCACCTCTAACACAAAGAGCAGGCGCCTGATTTCCACTTAATCACGATCCGCAGGAGCAAGGTTTCTGCTGGAGCGGGAGGACGGCACATCCCCACGCTCTGAACACCTTGTGCTATAGAGGACAACAGAAGATGATCTCACTGAAGGATTTGTGAAGAATCACACATCACTTCCAGCGCACCTTCCCCCTTCACAGCTAATCGATGTGATACATAAGCATCACTAAAACCACAGGGAGATGGCTTTGTAAAGACAAGTCTTAATTCAGCATTAAGAGTACCGTGATACTGTTTTATAGGGCGAGTAAGTTCTTCAGCGAATAAGATGGATGACCTAATCACACAGCTCATCTATACTTCTGCACAAGAACTCCTTAAGCAAAGCAACCTTACGGGTCCAGTGCTGATCAGGCAGCCTCCTCAGCAGCTCTCATGCCAGAGAATCCCAAAGTTCTCCCAAATAATCTCACACACATCATGAACTGAAGTCAGGGAAAAAAAAATATGCTGTGACTTAAGTTGCTGGTACAGCCAGGTAATTAGCTGGCACAAGCCCACCAGAGTGGTTCCCCAGAGAGGAGAATTTTTGGCAAAAAGCAACAGGGAAATCCCTGCTCACGAGGAAAGCGTTTCTAGTATTCATAGAGAGCACTGACCCCAGAGCCATAAACTGGGAGTTTAATTTATTTACTCCAGTGGAGACAAAGGGCTGAGTCAACCTCACCAGGGCTGGAGCGTGCCGATCCACCGACTCTGCAAACGTAACGCCCCCGTACCTGCTCTGCCCTCGGGTGCTGCTAGGATTTAAGATTACATTTAAAAAAATACTGGTTTAACAGCTAAGTTCGGAATCATACTGAAATACATTGTCTTCATTTTCATCAGCCTCTCCAGAGCTCATCACAATTCTGTCACCTGCAGAGCAACCCGATGATCAGAAACATCCAGCCTGACCAGGAGTTGGTACTCCAGCTCCTGAAGATCACTGGTGTGATTCAAAAGCGATGGCAGTGCCCACACGGGCTGAATCACATCCGTCCTTTCGTTCTTATCACACAGGCCTCCTTCACATTTACGTAGTACCAGAAGACTTCAGTTTTGTTTTTCAGAAGACGCGCTAACTTAGCCCCGTTACCTTCAGCCATACATCTCAAGACCAGTGTTTTAATTTAACTCGGTGCCAAATTTAGCACGACTCTCGCAGCTCTTCCCAATGTTCTTATCCGCGTGAAAACATCGCTTTTCTAATCATCACTGCACTGAGATATAAACAGAGACAATCTATTTTAATCCTTCATTTCATTTGAGACTCAATTACAGGACAGAAGCTCTCAAAAAGCCTGGGACACGGCTGTCAAGAGGATGGCACATCCACAGCGGGTTTCAGGTCCCATCTCCTGCCCGCACCAACTGCTTTGTCCCCGAGCCTGGCAGTGGTTTCCTCCTGGGGTCACCGCTACCCCGAGCGGTCTTCCCTGCAGCAGGTACACCCACGGAGTAAGGACGCTTGCTAAACGCTCCTGTAGCCCGCAGGGTCAGGCTGGCTGATCCAGCACGGGGTCTATCGGTGACCAAAACCTCCCTGGCTGAGCCATTCAAAGCTCTCAGAGCCAACCCTTACGTGGGCTACAGAAATCCCTCTGACAGCCCAGAAGCTCTGCTCCACGCATTTTCCTGTGAAGTTTTGCAATATTTGGAGCTTCTTCCTAAAGCTTTTGCTTCTCATTACTTCAGTCTCAGGTTTTAATTTTGAGAAAGATCCAGCTCCACAACCAGTATTCACAGATGTTGGGGTTTGGGGGTGGAGGGGAAGGAGTGGGGCAGTGTGATTTGGGTTTGGGGGGGTTTGTTTGTTTAAAGTTATGAGGAAGAAGAAAACATGTGAGTTTCTTAATGCTTGGCATTGAGAAAACGACTGAAAAAGCCTAATACTGAACACCAGAGAGAACATCAGAGTCAGCAGCTTTCAGTGGAAACAGACTGATGTGGCCAACAGTCAGTTGAACCTCAAACACCACTGGTTATACACATAATTATGTATCTATAGTTTGTCTGTGTGTATATATATTCATATATAAATAACTTAATTAAGATTATGTTAAAAGAACGCAATGTTCAAAGGAACTCTTAAATCCAGTACACTGCCTCCCCCAAATAAATGACACGTTCGTCTAGTCAGAATCTGACAGTTCCAGCTTTAACGGAGTTTAAGCGTCACGCTGATTCTACTTTAAGGAAAAAAAAAGCCAGACTGTAGCTCGAAGCTACATATTTTCCTACTAACACTTCCATTCCAGGCACAACAACCAATATGTCGACATTTATTTGCTACATGTCATTATTTAAAGTTTTACAGCTGCATTCCTTTCACTTTATTAATGGTTTGTCACTACAGCCATGTCTATACTTGCCTCACTTTAAAGGGGAAAAAAATAAATAAATAAATAAAAAGCTTCCTTTATTTGTCAGGTCTGGTATGACCCCGCCAGAAGTAATGCCAGCAACAGTCCTGGCTACAAAGCACAGCTGGCCACAGCATTTTTTTTTTTCCCCAGCAGTATTTCACATACGTGTACTCCATGCAGAGTTAGATGAGATGGGGTTAGAACATCTGCCGTGAGACTGGCAGACTTCACATCAAAGCCAAAACCTTTGAAAAAGGCTTCATGCACTGTTTTTACTTTTCTTAGCTTATTTGCTCATCCATCCTACTTAAACCAGATTTATTCACCATGCACTCACAGCCCCCCTAAAACCCAGCATTCCCCCTACAGGGGATGCTCATGTGAGCAAACTTGATTAACACTGAGAAGGTGAGGTTTGAACACAGGCACTTTCTTTTTCCTGTAAATTCAAAAACATCGCTGGAAGAAAACACCAGACAAGGACTCAAAGAGCCAGGTCACATTTCAGGATATGAGAACTCTTCCTTAGCTAAAATGAACTGCCAAATACTAACCCACAGCTTTTTTTTTTTTCTCAGGTACTAACTCAAATTTGGGGTTTTGTCTAGAAAGCTGACTATATTTAAATTTTAAAAAAGATATTTCCTGTGTGTCTACATTCCCTAGGTTTGGCTGGGACGGACCACAGCAACGCCAGCATGGAGCGAGAGGCTGCATCTCCCCGCCTAGCTCCCTCCAGGAATACGGGAAATCACAGCTTCCCATCTTGGTGCACAGCAAGGAACAAGAGCTGGCCATCCAAGCTTGATGTTTCTCTTCCCAAACCAAACTTCCAAAACTTTTCATGTTCGCAAGTTACCGTTGGAAACCTCATTTCCAATTTGGTCCTGCAGTCTTCTACTGACCACCAAGATGACTCTCTTTCCTTAAATTAGTTCAATATGTGAATTAGCAATACAGAAATTAGTTGCACATGGCCCCAGAGAGAAAATTAAAGCACACAGGAGAATGAAGTGTAACTATCAAAAAGCCAATGGCCATGTATGGTCAAATAATACGACACCACAGATTACATCAGAGTTCTCCTGAAATTCCAAAACCAGCGTCAACCACATCAACACACCCCAGCTTCTACTTTTCCTAGAAGGTTTTACCCATGCTATTAATGGGGCTACAAGCCGAGAACATTTTTCTTTTTCTGAATTTTCCCACCTTCTACATTTCACAAAGCTGGAGGACCTTTTCCAGCTGTGGCAGACAAATTCAGAGAACTTGGCCAAAGCGAGAGAAGTTCTAAATATTCAGTCCTGTGACCACTCTCCGCACAGGCTCGATTTTTATTTCCCTGCAGCAGACCATTAAAAGCTACTGAACAAAACGTTCTGCTTTTTTATCAGAATCATCTGGAATTACAAAAGTAGTACTATGAAGATGGCAGACAGCTTTCCAATACTTAGTAGAGCTACATATCCTGTTGGGTTTTTTTTAATATACAACAAAACCCAGCACTAAATGCACATTTGCACTCATGAAAGCTTACTTAGGGTTATTCCATCTGATTAAAAAAGAACATATTGCTTGAAGGGGAAGAAGCTACATCACCTTCGATCCTAGTGTTACTATAGAAAAAAGATTTGAAACACACACAGTATAAAAACTTTCAAAGGAAGAATTTTCTCTTTCCAGCCTTAAAAAAAAAACCCCAAACCTCACAGTTTCATCATGACGAAGTTCATACATAGACATGCACGCGCACACACAAGCCCAAACAGTGCACAGCAGCAATTAATAAACAAGCAAACAAAAACTCCTTAGATTTTCCACAAGAATTGTCCTCAAGCATGATGAGCGATTTGTCCACGGCCCAGGCACCTCCTGGACCAGCTGTGACCACGGCCCCTCCCGGCCACCAGCCATGTCACCGAAGGAGACCATCCATTTCCCAGACTGCTTTCCATGAAATTAAGCTCAAACGCTACTCAGCAACGGCAACTATCAGAAAAAGCCAGAGGCAGACTGGTGCTCAACCTTCCCTTCCTAAGTTGAGGATAAATGTCTAATTGCCATGATCAGTAACCATAAGCCTTTATAACAAACCCCAGAAATTAAATTATACTGGCATGTATGCCACATGTGTGTCCAGTCCCCTCCTGAAAAAAATGAACATAAAGCATTCCTTGTAAAGGCAACTCAGATACTGAGAGTGGCTTCAAACCTGACAAAATCTATTATCCAACAAAAAGTCGTTTTCTTTAAGTAGAAATTTTCTCCACTAGTTCTTCAAAATCATAAAACACATCCTATTGAGGCTGGGGAGAGGAGAGGCTTGTATCAGAAACATATATTTTAATAAAAAAAAATTAAAAAATTAAGGTATGTAGTCTAATAGGAACTCTTTCCTAGCATTATTTTTATATATATATATATATGTCTGTACGTATTTCATGAGCCTCTCTTCTACCATTCTGCATGCAGTGGGTGATCTTCTCCTGCACAGCGGTGGATGCACTGATCAGAGAAGTAATCCAGCCCATCAGGAACTTCCTGGGTACTTGACGACAACGGGAAAAGCTAGTTCAGGTGTCATGTCAAAAGTCAAAGTCTTTTGATGATGTAACTGATCTAACGACCAGGAGCCACTTAAAAGGTGACTGTTTCTCCCCTCACCAGCCAACTTCCCTGGCAAATCCCAGTTCCGCAGCGAGGACGTTCAGAAATTGTCAGTTCCCTGACCACAGAAGGAAAGTACTTGTGATACCTGATCTGCATCCTCCAAACCACATCCCAAGAGCACCACCAGCCCAAGCCCTCCACCATCAGCTGCACAGTTCGTTTGAACGCAGACGAGTTCCCCCCTCCACTGTGCTATACCGACCCACAAATACTTGTGGTGTTATAACCGGGACAAGAGGAAGTAGGAATTGCTTAAAATGGTTTTGTAAACGGTTAAAAATATGTATGGAATCACGGGGTCATGTGAGAGGGAGTCCCACTTAGCACCACTGAGAAGTCAAACACAGCTTCAGTGTGTTCCCGAAAACTGGAAAGACTCAAATATTTCTAGAAGAAATGTCACTTTGGAAAGAAATACAGTGAAATACAATGAGAATGAGAAAATCCTTCTGCATTCGCAGCAGCCCTTACCTACAGCACACATTATTATTCTTCCATAAAAAGAAATACCCTTGGAACCAGTTGCTATTTTCCAGGAGTTTGTATGTGGAATAGTATGAATATGAAGAACCATATCAAAGTCTGGTATGTCAAATCATGTCCCTGCTGATCATTACCCAGTTGAAGAAACGGGTGCTTTTTCCAGAGATATTTTGAACGAACTTGAAAATAACTGGGAGAGAAAATTAACTAGGAAAAAAATTTGCTAGTATATACAAACAGAACACGTATACACACCCCTATGTACTTATTTTTACACACACAGTCAGACATTAAGAATTTAAAAGGCGTACATGACCCACTAGGAAGGCTCTGAATGGGAAGGGCTTCTTCTGCATGTAACTGGTCATGCTGGTGTTTGCATGCAAGCGATGAAAGAGCTGACACAGCCCCGATTTCCTCTTGTGTTCTGTACAGCACACGTTGAAATTTAAGGTTAATTAGAACATACATGATGCAACTATATTTTCACTGAAAAGCAGGGTGGTAAATATAGCTGCTTTCAAGAGACTCTTGCCGTGGCTTGCCACTTGAATTCTAACAGGAGCGGTAATAATTGTTCATGTAGAAAAGCCTCTCGAGACATGAGCGGTACCTGGAGGTATGCGCACAGATGGTTGGTCAAGGCACAAACAGTCTGGAATTTGTCTTGTCTGATGTGCATTCATTAGTTTAGTTAAATCACATCCGTCTGAAAAGCGATTGGAACCTGAAAGCATTCTTGCTCCATTTAATTGCAAACACGGTAGATTAATTTGAAAGCATCCAAATAGACGGGCTTCTTTGTAACAATTCTGGAGAAATACAGACACTTTTAAAAATCTGTTATGACAAAAGAACACAGATCGGGGGAATGCACACCTATAAAGCTCGCTGGCTTTTTCTGAGGAGGCAGTAAAATGCCTGCCACTTGTTCTCCGTGCCATTTCACAGACAGCGAGGCCACCAGTAGCTGAATCCTATCTCCAGCAAGCTGCAAAGCATAAACATCCTCTCAGAACTTAACCACTGCAATCAATCAGTGGGTTTATTCCCCTCTAGTTTATTTTTATTTTAAACAACAACACATTTTAACATCCATGGTACATTCCATCTCTAAAGATGGAAGTAGCAGCAGTATTCAACTCTACAGGGGGGATGGGATCAAGGAAAGTTATCAGTGTTTTTCCCCTCACTGGTGTGAGATTACCAAGGCAGCTATCCAACAGGTAATGAACATGGATTTTCAGTAGCTTGCATTTATTTAGACCTAAAATTTGACCTCAGGCTTTCAAGACTTGAAACTCCATTATTTTAAAGAACAACAATTTTGCAACGCAACCAGCTGCATACTCCTCACAGGAAATATTTGTAATTCAGAAACAGACAAACTATTTTTAAAGAAAATGTCTTTAGCTCATCCCTGGGATGAAATGGAGTAACCAAATAGCTTCAAACACGTACCAAAAGCGAGCGTCAGGAATGGGGGATCAGGTCAAACGGCATCACGCAGGAGTCTCTTATTTCACAAGGCAAGTACAACTAATCAGCATATAATAGCTCCGATGAAACGCCAAAACAAAGCAAGCTGGTGCACAAAGGAGCCTTTTGCCCAAGGAAAACTTCACGTCACTAGTTCTCTTCCCTCTCCCTGGTTTTCTGGAGTGGAGTATTATGAAAACTTGTGTTGGAAAAGCCAGCCCACCCTCCTCCCACCGCCGCGCACATCTGGGGTGCGCACGTGCCCTGAAGGCAGTCGTATTCAGGTGAAACCGTAATGGCGCTGGATTCACATGAATAAATAGACCAGAAGTCAAAGAGATCTCCAAAAATTTTATTAGGCTTATATTAGCTACGGCTGAGCAGAAAGCTACAGGCAGACGAGCTAATCCAGCGGCTTCGCAGCATCCTCGCTTCTGCAAACAGCAGTACAGCAGTAAATTCATCTGCTGCTCAGGCTCAATTCTGAAACAAGCAAACACACCACGGCTACAGCCTGCACCGCTGAGAAAACTTACCTACTGCTCTCTCACCATTTGGGTTTTTCTGTGCTTTTCCTTCAATCTAAAAATTAAGTTAGTCATTTTTGCTATTTCTATTACTTTCCTTCCTCCAAGTCTTCACACCTTTCTTTCCTTCTCTTCCTCCATACTGATCACAACAGATAAAGGGGACTCACATGGGATATAGTTGCAAAAATAGAAAAGTTCTCAGCACACAATTCTCACAAGATTTCACAGCACTTCTTCCAAGCAGCAATATGCTGAGGTTAACTCGTCTTGCACAACAGTGGCCAATTATTTTCCCCACTATTTTCTGTATTTTTATCTTTTAAACTTAAAAATTTAAAATTAAAAATGTAAAGAAACATCTAATTGTAAGATTCTCTCTGGCCCAATTTGCTTCAAATTGCAACTACTTTAATTTATTTTTTTTTTTTCAGGGAAATTAATTTATGCAATTCCAAAAATACAAGCTGTAATCAACATCTCGAACTCACTTGTTCCTGCTTCTCCACCCTCACAGAAACATTTGAGTAGGAGAGTTCTGGGTGCTGATCAGTCAGCCACCGTACAACACAGTACCAACCTAGGGTACGTGCGTCTCTATGCACCCTTAATAGTTTTATTAGCGATACACTTCAGTACGAACTTCCCCGGATCAGGGCTGTGACACGGGCACATGCCCAGGGACGCAGGCAAAACCTCTACACGAAGAGAAGTTCTCGCACAAAGGTGCGAGTCTGATAAGGTGTGCGCTTCATCTGTTTGCTTGCTTCTCCGTTTAATAGCCAAAGTATTAATCACGGTTAGAGGCTGATAAGCACAGCGTTGGGCGATAAATACCCTCCCCTTCAACAATAATCTCTCTGCAATAATATCACAAAGACTTGGGTTATCTCTTCTAGAGTTCCTGTGCAGTGGAGAATCTACTGAAATCAATGGGGTGGTGGTTTTTTTACCACTAATTAAACTACGAAGAAAGAAAGAAAAAAAAAAAAAAAATCTATCATATCAATCCACAGCGCTTGAAAAGCACGCATACCAAATTCCATTTCCAACAAGGTTTCAACACACCTTTGTGTAAGGCAAACTTTTTTTGTTGTCGCCATTCACCGCTAACCTGACTCCGGGCTGCCGCGGCGCTGACAAAGCGGTTCATTGTGTTGTTGTGGGAACCCGCTTCGGAGAGATCTCCCATTCAGCCCCGGGACTGAAGAACGGGCATTCACACGGGGCGGCCGCTGCAAAGGAGCGCCTCTGGATGGCTGCCGGAGAAGTTTCTGATGTAGAGGGAAAGCTGGACCCGTTATTACCATCATGCTCTCAGGATCTAAGTGCCTAAACTGCATGACTTACAAAACAACCAACCCAAAACCCACCGTTCAAACACCATCAATCTAGAACTTTTCAGCATCAAGAGAAAGAGTTGAAGTTTTCTTTCACCATCTCTCACACTTTCACAGAACAATGTAAAATTTGCAGGAGTTTTTGTACTTTTCTGAACTGCTTCATGAAAATAAAGATAATATACTACCTTCAAAGGTTTCTCTTAATTAAAAATAGACAGGAATTTATTAGGAAGAAAAAACTGCACCAACCCAAACCCCACAAACAAGAAGGGAACCCCCCCCCACACACACACACAACCACTGTTCAATTTCCAACTAAGTAATTCTGGTACCCAGCACCTTACAGGAAAGAAACCTCTCCTACTCCAGGTGTCTGGTTTTAATCTCCACTGATAATAAAGCACCAACAAACCAAAACCACTGAATCCTGAAATGTAACAGGGTACTAGGGGGCTTTGTTCTCTCTATCCAGACAGAAAATGACAGATCTCCATCACGCGGAATACGACCACTGATGCAGCTGTAAAGCTCAAGTTATCTGTGAGATGGTTTAAAAGGGAAAACGTTTGGGTTTTGTTACCTGTCTGGAATGGGGCAGAGTTTGTGAAGCAGACTGGAGGAGGAACAAAGTCCTGTTGACACAGTTAATTCCCACTCTCTGCCAATTCCTTCAAGCAATGGAAGGCTGAAAGTCATTCTCAAGAAAAATAAACTGGTATTGTTCTTTGATAATAAGCAACAGAGTGAAGTACTGGACGACTTGCATTTTGAATTGGGAAACCAGTGTCACGTAAAAAGCAATGACACCAAACCCAGCAGTGCTGGTAGAAAGGCAGCTCCGTGGCACGGCGCCAGGGAGACAGATGCTCTCCCCTCCGCCTGCCCTGGGTGCAGTCAGAAGGCAACGGCCCCAACCCTGTAACTCCTACCTTCAGGAGTTACTCATTAATAAGTTATAAGCCTTTGTTAATTAAAATTCCCTAATATTTCACCTATGGACTTTTAACACTTCAGCTTTTGGTGTCAGCAGAACACGAGGAGGTAACATGAGTACCGAGAGGTTATTAACACACCTTACACTAATTATTTTTCACATAATAAAAAAATTTCTGAAGATTGATGAGTATTCTCCTAAATTCTAGAACAAGCAGCACACACCATCCAGTTCACAGCCCACTGTTAGCCAGGCTGCTTTGGAAATAACCCCTGAAAGTGTGAATCTAAAGGCAATTTATCGATTACATTTCTTTAGGGTTTTCTCATGACAACATATCACCGCTTTTAGCTCCAAAACAAAAGAAAACATTAGGGCAGCTTGCTGTTACTGTGAGCTCAGGCTGAAAGGTGGGAAAATAGAGAAAAAGGGGTAGGAAACGAAGCGAGAAAACAATGTGCCTAGGTCTGCAGATGGATACCCAGAGTTTCTTGTTTCCTGAGACTCGGAAGACATAGCTGCGACCATCCAAGCCTAGTTAAGCTCCAGTTAGAATAACAGTTAGCATTAACCTGCAGGCTCCCATTAAAAATTAATCTTGATGGAAGGCAGCTCAGGTGCTTCATGAGACATAGATGGACAGCCATGCCTGCAGAGCAACGTGGGAACACCGCTGAGCCTTGGAGAGAAGGCACCACGCACTAGGCAGCTCACTCAACTCTGCAGAGAGTAAAATTTCAAAGATAAATAATAACTAAGGGGCCTCCATGAAAGCAACGGGAAGTTCTTTTGGGAGAATCAAGAGGCACGCATACAAGACAATACGAACCAGAAGTTGAGCTAGGTAAAGTTCTCCACAGTCAAACTGCAATAACTTTTTAATGCAAACTTGGTATTTAATCACAAAGAGGACAGTCAGGCTTCTTTGTGTTTCCCTATCGATACAACCACACACAGCTCCACTGAAGTCAATTAAACCCTTGAAACTGAAGTCAGCTTTCCACATCCTTTCAATCACATAACTCTAGTCAAGCAAAAAACTGAAACTGACAACCAGCAGAAAGCAAACCAACTTTCAACCCTCATGCCATGTGTAACTAGTTTCTTTTTCCCTTGTCACACTTGGAGAAATTCATTTTCCATAGCTGCATCCCAAACTTCAGAGGTGCAAGTCTACTGTCAATATTCAAATACACTCAAAAAATCCACAGAAAGGAAGAAATTGGACTCCACAGAGGTGAGTCCTGAGAAGGCTGGTCTTACTGAACATTGGTGGGTTTTTGATTGAGAGAAAGATGTTCCTGACTTAATAAGACAAACAAACTTTTATTTCTGCTCTCTGAGATACCTGAGTGCGTCCCTTCCTCTCCCCAGCTCTGTAGCAGCATCCCCGGCCCCATGGACACAACGCGCTATTCCAGCAAAACAGCGGGGAACCATCAACTTCCCACCGCCTGCTGCCGAAAGCCCGCTGCTGTCAAGCCCCATGCTGAGAGCCCTTCCAGCCCGAAACACCACCAAAAGCTATTTAGGCTGTGTTTGTCCCAGGAGCGTTTCACCCCACCTCTACCAACGCGCGTGGTCGTGAGGAGCAGGGACGTGTCTTGCTGGGCTGAGCGCAGGTGGGTGGAAGCCAACACAGCCGTGCAGCGGGATGGCCCCTCTTCTCCATCCAGCCCCAAAGCTGTGACATCAGTACCTCAGATCCAGTCCCACACAGCTCTTCTCTTTCTCTGCTCCACGGATTTTCAGAAGGTAAACTTCATTTATTTCCCAGGTTGGCATAAACAGCCTGTTTGCTACTTACAAATACGGAGTAGATCCATTGTACAAGCCTCAGAGTACGCTGAGGCTTACTCTTACTTTACACAAATAGTAAAAATAAAGTCATCAGGAACAAAGCAGAGTTTATCTTTGGGTCCTTTTAAACAAAATCGTTTTGACAGTGACAAATGTCTAGCAACAATCATTCACAGAATTTCAACTTTCTGGAAAGAAACATTAAAAAAGCCTCATGTTCTCCAAAAATTTTTTCATTTATAATTCTAGCTAGAATTCAAAAATTAAAGTATTTCAGAAATACAGACAAAAAACTATCTTTGCATCTTAAAACATGCAAATCTGAACTTCAAGAAGTGGACTTTGACTTAGCTAGCAGCTAGAGGTGGGGAAAATGACCTTAAAAAAGGTAAGCAGTTTTGGAGGGTTGGAGAGAAGGTACAAATACTCCTCAGTTCATCCACAAAATTCCAGTAAATGGATGAGAACAAAACATGCAAGTCCTTCAAATGTAAGAAAATCCCCCTCAAAACTAAAGTTGGAGGAATCCAAGCAAGAAAAAGACTAAACCTACAAAAAAGGTTAATTCTTTAGGAATGTTTTCTACAGTATCTTGCATAAATGTAAAGCACTTGTTCACCATCACTTGTCCTGACAGTCTTCCGTACTCAGCTTTTCCTCGACACGCATCTCACTTTGCTGATTGCAAGAAATTCACAGAAATCCTGATGGAGCAAGTGAGGTGACATTAAGTTTACGTCCTTTTAGAACAAGTTCCATATCAAATAGAGTATATATAAATAAATTTTTAAAATTGAAATGGGGGGTTGACAGCAGCTTATCTTTGACAGTGGAGGCAGACACTTCAGAATATCAGCAAAACCAGGAGTCAGCCTGCAGAGTTCTGCAGACAACCTGATGGCACTGGTGCAGGACTGGAGCAAGGAGTCAGCTTTCCCAGTGAAATTCCATTGTGTTCAATTTTACCTGAATGCTACAAGTGACACAGGACCCAAAAAGGGGGTTTATTCCACCCCTTTAAGAGCCAGAGGAGTGCTATGAAGGCACACTTTCTGTGTGTGAACAAGCCGGAACACCCAGGCGCTATCACCAAAAGCACGGCGCAATCTCAGTTTTCTAATATTTACATTCTGGCCCAGCTCAATCACATTTTGGCAGCACAGAGCAGAGCAGAGCCCATACAGATACCCACCCTAACAACGTGGTACACAGTTAATCAGTGACAAAAGCCTACCCACTAACCCCAGTTGTTTTTTTCCAGCAAAAAGCTTCACAGATCTCAGGGGTTCAAGTGGGTTGTATTTATTTGTTCCCTAATTTCTAGGGGGAGTGTACCTATTTTTCCATCATATGACATGCCAATATCTGGTTTAAAAAAATAAGTACAACTAACTGATATTATTCACTGCCTACACCATAGCGTAATCCTCTTGGGCAGGGGAAGAAGAAGACATGTCCATGCAGCAATTTTAATAAAGACTCTCAGTAGTAACAAGGCTACGTAGAAAAAGCCCTCCCACTCTTCTCACATGTACATGTTCTTCCCTTCAGGTTTCTCTCTAGTCCACAATCACAACCCCAGGCTGGTACAGAAGGACCCTCAGGGTGTTCAGAGCTGGCTTAACCTGCTGGTGAGCACATAAGCAGCGGATAGTGCTGCAGGGAAACCCCCCAACACCAAACAGCTCTTCAGCATCTCCTCCTCCTCCAGATGCTCACTAAGGAAATGTCCACGTCCTTAATGAATTCTGACTCAATTTTTCCATTCCCTCAGATGAAACTTGGACTGTCGGATTTTTTTCTGATCTTGTTCTGTGTTCCTAGGCATTGCTGCATCAAGCCCTGTTACGAATAATCTGAATCACAGATTGCTGAGCGCACCTCATCACCATCCCATGGGTGCCAGGGATACCTTACACTTCACAAAGCAACTGCTTAGAGCACAACATCTATGAGTGAGTGCTACAGCTCTACATCAAAAGTAGCCATTGCCCGTTACGATTTTAAATACCTAGAAGTTAATTCTCTGAAATTCAGTCCGATTACAAGTCACTTCACTTTCAGAGTTCTCTCTGCTCAAGGAAGAGCAGAACAAGGTTTATCATCAATCAGAAGTTCAACCTACTACAACTTTCGTCTTTAATTGGAACTCCAGTAGCCAAAGAGACGGCGGATGCTCCGATTTTCCTTCTTCTCATCCATACACATTAGTGATGCAGAAATCTCAGCAGACTACTTGGTCAGAAATAATAAATGAGATACTCATTCTCACCCGAATTTAGCAGATCATAATATGCTTATTATTAAGAGGACACTGAGGTACATCAGTCTTGAAGGCTTTTTTTTAACATTTCTATAATTGACCAAATTAAGAAAAGTCATTTTGTTACCAGTAATTCCCTCCTTATGACAAACACGAGTGGGTTGAGCCTCGTATTTCTTAAATACAGAGTACTTACACTAATAATAAAGAGAGTTATTACAACTATCAACTGCATCCCGCTTATAGCGTGAATGGTGTAGCATCATTGAGTAGTAAAAGGATTAAGAATTCCTGAAGATTAACAGAAATCTGATCAAAACTGCAGAAACGTGGTACTATAACAAGCTGGTGAAACAACAGAATTTTTAGACCAGCTATCAGACTGGAAACCCCCCCTCAGAAGTTATCCTTCCCTCTCTAGGAAGGATCACTACGGGAAAGACACAACTGAGTGCAGTTTAACATTACATACCAGCTACCAGACCTGTAACAGATACTGTAACAGGGATCTACGTTTATCATCAAGTCACTTAGAAGCTGGGAATCGGGTCATGTAAAACTAAAGCAAGAGAGCTCCCTGTCCCAGATATAAATAGCTGTGGCAGACAAGGGATAATGTATTTATTTTACACTTAATGATAAATTTAGTTTCACAAGGTAGATGCCACAAAAAGGTTTTTTAAAACCATATCCAAAAGGCCTAATCAGCAGTGAGAAGATGTAAAGATGTAGAGAACAGGTGCATGTCATGAGAAACATAAATATACACACATATATGCATCTTCATCTACGTAGTGGGTATGATTACCTTCATTTATCTCAAGAGCCATAGAATGATTAAACCACGTTCAGAAATAAGCGAGTTCAAAGGATCACTAAAGACTACAGAGCAAAGAGGTGAAGAGAAAAATTTCAATTTCTCCCGCTTCTTTTCCCAGCTTTAACCTGTTACAAAAACCTGACAGTGCGTCCTGCAGCCTTAAAGCACAGCGTGCCCGTACCCCAGAGCCTCCCGCACGCTCGCCGAGAGCCGCGGAGCGCAGCTCCTGCCACCGGCACATACCAAAGATTCCAGATCATTTTTGCACCACGGCTGAAATATTCTCACCGGCCTGGATTTCTGTTACAACATGTTACTCCAGCCTCAAAAAGTGCAGTCTCAGCACGGTAAGTTCAGTGTTGCTGAGGAAGCCTTGGGTGCTGGGGATGCAGAGAAAACGGGTTACAGACAAGTTCAAAGCTCACCATAATCCTCCTATTTCCAAAACCAAAGTCCACCTATAAACCCTCAGAACACCACACACCTACCAAATTCTTTCATTAGCATAAGGAAGACAGCAACAAGGGTACTTTGTTAATGTCTCCTCTCTTTATTACACTGCCTTCTTTCTGTAAGTTTTATTAAGTTTCTAAATGCATGTTGCTAACCTTCAGACACATCTACAGGCAAAAGAATCCTTTATGAAAACACTTGTTGCTATAAACATATGAAAAAAAAAACAAAAGGAAAAATTACAGTAAACAATAACTTCTCATTGTATTTAATATCTGTAGGTCTTTGTTAGCAACAGCTACCCCAGAGCACGCAGCCGCATTCACAAGAGCGAGTGAATTCTATCTGACGTGTGCAGAAGGAAGCACACACAAACAAGTCTCACAAAGGTATTTTCACAGCAGGAAGCTACGAACAAACACTTCTCCGCTGCTCCGGCGGCTGCTGACCCTGCCGCCCGGCAAGCCAGCCCTGCGGTCCATGGGGAGCAGGCACAGCCATGCTAAGCACCCCTCACTTTCACCACGGGATTAATCACATCACCAATCACCAATTAAATCCTGCTTTATGATTTAGTCTTTAATTCATTCCGAACGCAAAGGCAAAACATGCAACAGAGCCTGGTGGAAGTCAATCTGGAGTGCTTTGCTCTGGGTAACACTATCCCAAGGCCCAGCCCTCCTTGGAAGTAAATTCCTTTTTAATCACAATGTTCAAAAGTCTATTTTTTTAAAGAATCTAATGGCTAATTGCCATAGGTTGTTGACAGTGATAAATGCAAATCAGTGACTATTCAACATCAAAATGGGCATGCTGGTGGCTTACTGCTAGACAAAATACTCCTATTCCTTGGTTCTCCAAAGTTTCCTATTTCTTCACTTACGACAGGAGAACTAAGAAACTTCTAATGTTCTTCTGCAATGCAAAAGTTTCCCTCCCCACTTCCATTTTGTGCATTTTCTGCCAATAATATTGTTGAAAAATAAATTCTTGTGGACAGGAAATATCCTGCGCAAAGGATATCCAGCTTTATGATACTTAAAATATTGTGCATTCCTCCTTATCTGTCGTTGCGCAGGCCAGTTGTCGGCATACGAGCGGGTGTGTAACGCCTCTGGGCGACTGGGAAGGGTCCCACACATCCCCCCACGGTGGCTCCAGCCTCACACCTTGAGATAAAACAGGTCCTTGAGATTTTCTTAAGATTTCCCTTTTCCTGACACTCAACCCCAGCCGCTGCACTACAGGCCAAAGAGAAGAGACGCAACGGTGCTTTCCAAGCGATGCCGGCTATCGAGAGCACATCCTCCCCAGCCTCTCCTGATAAGGTGCTTTAAAATATGCCCACAACCCTCATCTTAACAGCCTAATCTGATGTAGGCGGCTTGGCCTTTCAAACGATCCCTTCGTTTAATTTCCTCAACAACTGCACTCCACAAAAGCAAACATCCTGTCCCGTTTCCAGAGCCAGATCCCAGCGGCGGCAGGCAGCTGCCAGCAGCACGGCTCCAGCCCGCGCCTGGGAGCTCCATCGGCCACCCTCATTAGGGAGCCGGTTCATTCACCGGAACAGACCAAAAGTTACGGTAACAGACACGTGGTTGTAAAAGAAAGTTTGTCCGACAGGTCTTCGGGCAGCTGGCAGGGTGGTGGTGCCGCAGCCCCTGGTGCCCAGTCCACCCCTCAGCTGGGCTCCCCGTGCAACCAACCAGTTGGTGGCCACACGCATTTGTAATTTGGTTTTTGGGAGCAACAGTGACTGCACAAAAATCTTAAGCTTTTAAACAAAGTCACCTAAACTACATAATGTAGATATCGAGGGATAGCCATGTTATAACTTACTATGCAACCCTTCCCTGCTTGACCAGTTTCAAGTCCCAGTGATGCAAGTCGATGAGTCACATCTAACATCTCCTCAGTAGTCAGCAGCTTATGTTTCCTAACCAAAAGCAGACAAATCTTAAAAATGACTTGTATTAAATTCAGGACTCTGACTCTCAAGTAGCCTGCTGTCTCTTCCTCTGAGGAAGACAGTCAACATCTGAGGTTAAAGGCGGAGAGACACTTGAGGTAAAGCCAAGGCTGCCATCTCCAGAACAAGGGAGGCCATTCAATAGAAGAGAGAAAGCATTTCAAGAAAGAAAAGCAAAAGTTCTGACAGCACAAAATTGCACCCATGACACTGGGATCTTTTTAAAATACATTTCTCTAAAGGGTTTTAAGCACCATTTATTATTCTAATAAACAGACATCCAAATCTAGCCTCAGTAACAAATAGTACTTCCACTTTACCTTTGCTTGTCTCTATTTCAATATCTCTTTTCTTTATAAGAACACCAAATCACTGCGGTTTCACTGTGACAAGGGAAAGTTCCCAAGCACTGATTCTTGTGTCCCGACAGCAAACGTACATCAACGCACCCTTCCAACCCTGGCTGATTTAGCGCAACGCTGAACTCAACACCCAGAGACCACCACAGCTGCCTGCTCCACGCCTACACCGCCCTTCACAAACTCACAGGTCAGTATCTTAGAGGGGGTTTTATTAAAACAGTCCAAAGATAAACACACAGATTCAAACAGCTACATAGGACTGAAGACAAAAATCACCACTTTCACAAGAGAACTCTCCCACATCTCCTCTTGTGGCAGAGCACCCCTAAAGATACTTACTCAACTGTGGCCACAGACCAAATTTTTATAAAAATAAGTATTCTCTTTGACAAGCAGCTCTACAGAAACACGTATTTTTTGTGAACACCAGATGCTTGTACAGTCAGCACTGCAGCAACAACAGCAAAGTTTAGTGATTCTTCTAATTTCTGTTGGCTTCATCGTGTTAGCTGGCACAGCCTAGATCCTACTCGGTGCCTCACATCAATAACCGATGTTCAAACCAAAATCCAAACAAATTACATCTCAATCTGCTCACAAATCAGAGCAGGCATTTCATAATAAAGTCATGCTTATTCCAGAGCACTCAGTGCCTGGGGGAAACTTGCTTCTAGAAATGTTACACTCAAATATTTCATAGCCACAGCATTATTTCTTTGATGTTCAATACCCACAATCACGATTTACTCACCCCAGCAGCAGAGAGCATCACAACTGCCCACTCCTCTCGTGACAGCTCCCAGATGAAGCCTACTTGCTTCCAGGCATAATTCACACCATTGGACATAGGATAGCTTTAGGTCCTCACTCCTTTGAGATCATTCTGCTGTCCTCCAAAGTCACTGAACTAGGCTGAGATCAAGCCATTTCCAAGGGCGAGGACCTACGTTAGACATTGCCAACAAGCTTCGACTAGACTGTAGGAGCGAGGCAGAGAATTTGGAGAGCGCAGTCTGCTCTGACACATCTGCCCACGGGGCATGGAGGGAAGACAGCCAGCAACGCAAGCAGAGAAGTCTTTGTCCTTAGGTGACACTGAGGCAATCTACACACGCCAAAGTTGTTGTACAATTAGTGTGTTCTTAATTTTGTACCCTTAGAGAAGCTAAGTAAGTGCACGTAATCAACTGAAAATAAAGCGATGCAAAATAAAGCAACCCAAGTAACAAATTAGTTAAAAGATGTCAAATGGAAGCAAAACAAAGTGTCCAATTATATACCATCAGTTCAAGTGCATAACACAATACAGACCTATTAAAAAAAAGAAAAAGCCACTTCCTACTGTAATGTAAGCAATCCAACTAAACACCACTAATGAGTATACTGAAGAGAAAAAACTTAAGAAACTAACACAGTGGTTAAAATCTTTCTGGTGAGGTTCAATGAGATCTCTTCAGTCCACTGAAGTTAACTGACAAACTTGAACCAAAATCACAAGACTCAAGGCTTCCTCCAAGACAATTTTATGCAACAAAATACATTTAGAGACATGACATCAGAACAATGAAGGTTTTTGAGTCTGCCTCCAAAATTCATATGAACTGTATACTCTCCTGTATCCTCAGCTTTATTTTCAAAGCAGCATCTCAATCTCCAAAATCATTAAGCCTACTGTGAAACTGGTGCAGACAGGTATTAATTCACTGGGGGAAATTCCTTTAAAAGCCTCCAGCCCCATTACTGCATTTCTTAGTCCTTCAAACAGCCCTCTAACGCTATCGGTTGACGCTATCAGTCGTGAATGTAAAATCTAAATGCAAACCATTGAAGCTTACCAGATCACTGACAATGTTATTTTAACAGCTTGAAAACTTAACAGTTTTCTGGGCAAACATCTTGAGAACAATGAAGCTATGCGGACGTGCATCAGAGAAAATGCTACCTATATGCTTGTCAAATTCCCATTTTTATTCCAACATTAACAATCTCTACAGAAGATAAGCATCTGCAGGAAGGTGACGGAAAGGGAAAAGATAATGGAGCATTTCAGAGAATGTAAGTCCCCTCAGACCTTCTTCCAAATTCAGTTTCATAGACCTTAACTGCCAGATATAATGGGCGTTTCCGATTTTCTTTTCTGCCAAGTTGGTTTTGTTTGTTTGCTTTTTAATCCTAAGTCACTATCACTACTTCAGTAACAAAACCCTAACATCCAAAATCCTTCTGTGTCCAGGAAACAGCAGCAGTACATTTTACAGAGTAATGTTGTTGTAGCATTTGCAAATACTGTGGAAATCATTTTTTCCTTATGAAATCAAACCAATTGTTAGGAAAACAAGGCATTTCCACTACAGTACACCAAGCACAGTAAAATTAGTCCTTCAGTAGGAAAGTATTTAATGGAATCATATGGGATCAGGGCTCTTTTTCATTAGGAGTAAAACAGATTCAATGTTGGAGTATTTGTCAAGGTATTACCTGTGGTTTCATAAAAACAATAAAGGTTAAAAAAGATTGGGCTTTTTTGCATTGTTTTGTTTTAAATACAATTATTGTCAATTTAAAAAGCTTTTCAGGAAGACTTTAAAGAACCATTTTTAGAAATAATCAAGAAACCTTAAGCTGCACTCAACATGCAAGTTCCCATCAAACCACATTAGCAGTAGTCTTAAAAACAGAATTAACCAAAAAGATGCTTGGAATTCTTTCTGCATTACACAGACCTTCCCATTCCCCGTCTGGCATCCCAGCTCTCTCTCATGCCTACACTTAAATCAGTCAACCCACCCTTCCTCAACACAAAGCCCGCTGCTGAAACCAAGTCTCTGATGATGCAAGTGAAGAACAACAGCGTAAGTGTAGCGATAGTGTAGGTGAACATACGTAAGCCCAGCTGAAGTAAGTTAAGCCTATTTAAGGGCAGATCAGGGGGGAAGAGAGAGAGATACACACACATACACGTATGTGTGTGTGTGTGTATATATATACATATACACACAAACATATGCAGACACACACACATGTATAGGAAAACATGACCCAAGGGCTACATTCTTGGATAGAACAAACAAACAGACTTCCTTAAGCGTTGCTCCACATCTCAGCGTGCTTCTTTTTGGATGCACCCTAGTAACTGAGCTTTCCAATCAGGATACTACTAAAAGAAGACATTAATAATCTAGCAGTTCCTTACACCGCCTGGAATCCAGTGCACTGTAGACACCTCTGTTACAGAAACCTTTCTGTTATTCATTCCTACCTTGATATTTCAGCATTAGAGTTGTGCCTGCACCTTAAAGCTCGCCATCCCTTCGCCCGTAAGGACAGAAGCCAAAGATCCGTGGACAAGTACTTCAAGTCAAACACACCCTTTGCTATTTCAGGCTTTAACATAAGCAGATTACAGCTCAGCTGTATTTAGTCTGAACTTTCGTTTATCTCTTACCAATGCTGCCCTAATTATCCCTGACAAAAGACAGACTTTAATTAACAAGCAATGACCAACCTTTATCTATAAACTCTTTCTTCCCATACAAGTTCTGCCTCTAAGCAGCTGTTAAATACCAAGTTTTAGCAGTGAATCATTAGGAGATATTCTTACCACGCAGAGGTCATGTGGAATTCAAACAATGAAGGAGATGCAGGTGGCAAGGGCTGCTAGGGACACCCTGCCCATGAGAGAAGCCAAGGTGCACCTCCGTGGGAAAGCCTTTCTACAGATCCGGGATGCTCGTGCTCTTGCAGGACATGCTGTTCCAGGCAGGCTAGGCGGCTGCTACGCAGTGCGACGCGCTGTGCAGCGAGTAAATGTAAAGAAAGACAAGATCTCCGCCTCAAGCCATTCAGCAGTCACCCAGCAGCAAGGCAGCTTGTCCCTACAGCGAAGTCATGCCCAGATCAACCCCGGCATCTAACTCACCAAGCCAAACCAAGGGACGCCACCGGGATAAAGGGAGCTGGAGGCAGGACTGACCTTTCAGCAGCAGCACTAACTGAGAGCTGTGCCATCACCCACGAACTTGCACTTTCAGGTACATCTGCGGTGTTTTATCTATCAATATACAGGCAGAGTTGCATTGCAGCACTTCCTTTTTTAATATCGTGATGTTTAACTACTTAGCCAAGGTGATCCACCAAGCTCTGTACGGCAAACACTTGTGAAATCACTTCCTTCCCCTCTGCCTACAATGTATTTAGAGGATTATTTGATTTACACCACAAAGGGAATCAAGCATAGCTCAAGAGCAAAGAAAACTTCCCTACACCATACACACACAACCTACTTGAGATGGGTGAAAAAAAACCTCAGTGTTTTCCTACCCTTATGGCTTCTGCACACTCTATCTCCAACAGACTGAAGTTTCTTCTTCGCAGAACCAGTAAGGATCATCCCGTGAGAGCTTCTGAGTCACCACAGCAATCAAACTTTATTAGAGGGAGATTAATTGGAGCTAGTACATGCAGTTTAGGTTTAAAACAACAAATGCTAATTTCCTAAAACTGATGAGAGTTGAGAAGAAAAACTGATTTGAATGAAAATTTATGTACATTACAATCATATGCTCCGTTAATTTCTATTTATTTATTTATTTTTTAAGACAGACAACTATGAAAGAGAAATTAAGATCCTCTCTTTGAGAAAGAGGAGAACTTTGTCTAAAAGCCTGTCCTGATTCCACAGTAAAAGGAAGACAATATAGATGTAATGCAGTATTAAAAGGGGTAAAAGGAGGGAAAAAAAGAACAACCAATGATGAAAGCGAACTAGAACTACAAAAAAATTTGTTAAGTGAAACCAAGATTGAAGTCAAGACAAGTGAGAAGAAGAAAAAAAAAAGAAGAAAAAGAAAAAAAAGAAAAAAATCATGACTTGCAGGAAAATAGAAAATGGGCTGCTTTTAAAAATAAATTAGGAAGGACTGAAATCTAAGAGTGGTATAACTCCACTGCAAAACAGAAATGAATATAGGGCTGATGATGCAGGAAAAAAGCTTCTAATAAATATTTCCACTCAGTATTTGTAGAGAGGCAAAAAATGCACTTGTAACAGACTGATGAATTACCTCAGTGGCCAAGTCAGCCCCAAAATCTTGCAATTAAGTTTTGATTTGAGCCTTTAAGGAAGAGCCTGACCTACTGTCAGCAACAGGACAAACCGATGTGGAGGGATGGAGGGGAGACCGTGCTGCTCCAGCACCAGTCGCTGAGAGGGAAGCAGGATGACCAGCGCAATTACATCCCATTAGTAGGGCACAGCTTTCAGATAAAACAATCCCAAGCCAATGCAGGATTCCAGCTATAAGGAATTCAAAGATATGAACATAATCAGCATTGTTGTTCTATATAAAACAGGTCCTGCCAAACAAATCCAAGTGCCCTCTCTGACAAGATTACACCTGTGATTGGAAAGATAGCTGTGTTAGCACACGGAGATTCTTTAGCCAGTGTTTGACTTGGTACGGTGCAACGCCGATAAAAGAGTTAGCACTGCACAATCACAATGAAATATCTTCAGTGTACTAAGAGCTGGCCAGCTAACCGACCACGCTTTAATCTGCGAGCTGATAACGCCGTTCGTGAGCCAGCCACGCCACAGGCGCAGACAGACCCAGCTGCTCGATGCGTGGCAACCCAGCAGGATTTACTAGCGCTGCGCAAGATTTATTTGTACAGTCCCGGGCCAACAAGAATCAGACAGTGAAGAACAGTAAGAACCGGTGAGGAGAAGGAGGAGCCAGGCAAATCAGAGTCGGGCACAGCGTTAGAAACAAAAATCCAAAGATTAGCTACCGGAGAAGATGCGATCAGTCAGGGGAAGTGAACAGTATTTCCTCCTCTTATGGAAACATGACTTCATGTGCTCACCAGAAACATAAATTACAAGTAAGCCAGGATAACTTTACCCTTTCTAAAAAAGAACTATAACCCTCCTAAATTAAGTGCATGCTGTACCGCCTACCGACAATTTTATTAGCTTGCGAAAACCTAGTTGGCATTTGTAAGAAAATCATTTTCGCTCCCCTTACCCATAACAAGTCAGCCTTTTATAGAGATTTCCTACAGATACAATATAATGTGTTTAAGCAGAAGGCAAATAGTTATTGCCCTCTTGCCAAGCTGTCAGTAATCCTCCTCCGGGAGAGGCTTTCCGAGGTACCCGAACCACACACAGGCGCTGCCGGGAGGCTTGGCAAGTCTTCTGTTGGGGAGGGAAACCCCCAGATGCACACAGGCCACTAATAAGGCTTCTAGTCCAGCCTCAACCAGAGCAAGCCCCAACAAACAAGTATCTCCAGTTACTTCACCTCCGTGTCTTGTTTTCTCAGCTGTAAAATGGGGATAACAAAATGCATCGCCTGTTAGGTGCTCTGGTATCTACTGAGAGCAAAGGAACCAACACGTTGGTTACTTGCCAGCATTTATTTAATGATTTCCTACTAAAATTGACAGCCTGTCCTGGCCAGTAACGCTAATTAAAATCACCAGTTCACAGGATCTGTTTGGCTGTCCACATTAACAACTACAGCTTTACAATTCTTTTCATATGGACCTTCCTAAATTAGGAAACGCTCAGCAGTTTACAGGTGGGACTGAAACTAAACCACACTACCCTGCTACCCACCTACAGCCACCGTTAAATGAACCCCACAAACCACTGCTGCTGCCCGTGCTCCTGGCCCTGCCAGCCCCTGCCCAGCCCGGGGATGCTCCCTCTGCCCCATCTTCCCCATTCCCAGCCACCTCCTGCCCTCCCACCAGCACTTCCACCTCCTGAAGCTGAGTTGGTTCCTATTGCCCGTGCTAACTGTTCCCTTGCCATACTAAAATCCCAACAGAACAATAAAATCAACTCCGATGTACTGTGCATCAACTCAACCGCAATCGACCAAGGGGCCACAGTGCGACACGCCATTCCCAGTGTCTTGTTAAATCCCCACACACAGACTTTTAAATTTAAAACAAAAAAAAACCAAAACAAACACTTTTAAATGTACTGGCTTATTGTGATTTTTAATTAGTGACAGGATTTCAGATAGCACACACCCACGGCCCCAAAAGGAGGGTGAGGGGAGTACGTGCGCGTGCTTGTGAAACCATTGTTCCTCCGTCAGCACAGCTCAGCCTCCAGCCCATCCAAGTTCTCTCTGCCCAGCCACACAACTTCAAAACTCAACAGCTGGGCATTTTCTAACCCTGGAGAACTCGCACACCAAACCTTACATTTCTGGCAGAGTCTTGGCCAAAGCCCGAGGACTCCACGGGGACCGTTCCTGCCCCACCGCGCTGCTTCACCTTCATCCTTCAGCCCAGCGCAAACGAAGGCAAAGTCCGCGCTCGTAAGCCGGGCAGACAGCTGTGTTGTAAGCGGTTAAATGAGAGAGGCAGGCGTGCTGAATTGTGTTGGGCAGTGGCTGGGATCCAGGATCTGCAACCATCTGGAAGTTTGCTTGGCTTTTGTTTCAAGTCTCCAGCACTGATGGATGGAAACAAGCTCCCAGTTCTTCTGCATTAACATAAAGACAATTAAAACAATTTTCCCCCCCAAGTAGCTCAGAAATGAAAGCACATCACACAAGACGAAATGAGACAGTGTTGATAATATATTGAAGTAAAACCTGACTCTTTGGATCAAAAAAAAAAACCAACCCAAACCAAAACCTCAGTTCAATCACAGAAAACAGCTTTGTCAACAAGTTCCTGTGACTCCTCCTTGTAAGAGGAAAACACTCAGATGAAAGCCTGCACAAGGACTCACTGCATCCCCCCCTCCAAGAAACATTAACTACTGCCTGACAAAAGCACTTCTGCTGAGAAAAAGAACACCACAGGCCAGTATTAAAGCCATTTCAGTGCAGCTACCAAGCAAGTAGATAGATAAAACCTCCACTACACGCTGATTTTTCCTTTTCCAGCGTACTGGTGCAAGCATAACTAGTAATTTCTTGTTTGTACAGCCACTTCTGAAGTTGCAGGTGACTCTATTTATTTATCCCTTTTTGTATCACTGAAAATATTTCTACTTTGTCATTGCACATCTGTTCACTAGTTTATTTTACTGGTTAAAAAACCAAACAAAACAACAAAGAAATCCCACCTTTGACCTTGTATTTCAAGATAACTTCCATCTTATAGCAGCAAATATAAATTCAGATATAGCCATTTTTAAATATTTCAACTCACATTTCTGAAACACTGATCTCATTACTTCCCCCCCAAAGCAAAGCTAAACAAAGTTTACCTTGTATTCTGTTTTTTTTTTTCTTCAAAGCTTATGGTCATCCTGAAGTTATCATGCTCCTCCCTAGAGTTTATCATGAGTAAAGTTTTGGATACCAACCTTAGGGCTTTACTCCAACAAGTGATCCACCACTTTCACAAAGCAGTTTTGGAAGGCACCTTTACTGTTTGACCTGATGTCCAAAGCTCTTTGAAAGCTGCCTATCTCCTTCCTGAAGTTATGGTACATCGGGATGCTCTACCAATAAAAGTGAGCATCAGTAACAGGACATAGGAGTGAAATTCCACCATGATCACAGCCGTATCACAGTTTTAGCACCAATACTGTACAGTTCTGCACATACATAACTTCAAGTGCAAGTAGTCTTGAAAAAAATATTATGTTAATTCATTAAAAGACAAGGATCAGGTTTCTACATCTTGCTGTTGCAATGAATGCCTTGAGTATTTTCATCACACAATATTCCAGGACAGAAGGTCCTTTTCTATTCTTCTGCGTCTTTGAAACCAGTTTGCCACTTGTACGCTTCTTATTCATATATAAAATGCTACAGCCACATATTATTTCATAGCTTTGCATAAAGTGCTACGTTAAAACCAGGTAGGTTTTTCTGCTTGCCATAAGATGTCTCCTCTTTGGATAGCTGGACTGGATTTGGACTAAGCTGTTGGATCAAATACCGCAGGAATTTTTATTTATCAACAGCTTGCATCCATGTGTTGATCTGCTGACACTGGCTTTTGCCTTCAACAGTCCTATATGCCTTCACAGTGTTCACATCTTTGATGGATTTAGAGAGAGTGAAGTTCATCGGAACTTTTTTCCTGTTAAATATTTCCCCATCGCATCTTACAAGAAAGGCTTTCTACACTTCCACTCATGCTTGTAACCCTGCACTTCAAATTTATCTTTCACCAATACACATGATCAGAGGGTACACATTTTCCAACAGAAGTTGCAGAAGGACTTGCAAAAATAGTATTAATCTCCCTTCTCATCTCTATTAAAAGCAAACCAAAAATCCCCCCTTTGGCGCACGCCTCGTTTCGTGGCTGTATCACCTCTAACAGCCCACACTCGCACTATGGTCAAGCAGCACAACTCGTGGCACAGCAAAGCCTCTCCATCTGCTGTAAAAAACCTCAATGCTAATACCGAGCACAAAGGTCAGGAAGAGATGATGTTGGCAGAAAAATATATAGCATATATCTAAAATACTAGAAGAGAATAGATTAAAAAGGTGGTTTTTTGTTTCTTCCTCCCAACTGTGCATTTTGTATGTGACGAGAGAGGAGTCAGATTCAGTAGTTTCTCCCTTCCATCTGCCAAACCCCTTAGCATTTTTCAAAAATGCACAAGTTGTGAAATATTTTCTGCAGAATGTGCAAAAATGCTCAACCAGCGATATTTTATACAGCATATAGCTAATACAGACCAGTAATTAAAGAACCAGCCAAGTGCTCTTCACAATTTTTTATGGAAAGTCAGCTTGTGAAGTTTTCTTCATTCAAATTGCCTCAATTTTGCATCTAGCTCCTTCCAACTGCCTTGCACGTGCCACGCGACAAGATCGGGCAGACGAGGAGTCCGGGCAGGCCAACGCTGGCAGCACCCAGCCACCCTGTGCCAGGGCGGCGAGAAGCCTGCGGGCAGGACAGCGATCCCGGGGACATCTCTGTACGCGTGCGGCTGTTGGGGGACCACCAGAAGATAGTTAAACCTCACTTGCTCTGCAGAGCCAGGACATTGATATGTAATACAGGTACCTAAAAAAATTATATACACACACACATAAAATTAATGGAAAATAACTCTCCTGAGGACAGAGGAGGCGGAAAGTTGACAGATCCAATCTGCCATCAACATATACTTTCTAACTTGAGAACAAAGCCTCTTCTCACCATGTGAGGCTAGTCCAGGCAGCAGGCCAAAGGTTTGCATTTCCCTCCCGAAGTGAAAGGACAGGTCTCGGACTGCCACGTCGCCAGAAAGCAGCACCTCACCCCTGCCCAGCACTGCCCACAGCTCTGCAGCTGCAGCGAAACCACGTCACTGCCTGTAACGAGGATATATCAAATTTGCTTATAGGTGGTATTACCACTGTTCAAGTAAACTCAATCACCTAAGAGAGCATATTATTACACTTGTTTATATTTTGTTTACAGAACACCATAGACTCTTAAATTATGGCAGGGCCACAAATAATACACTCACTCTACTTCCAGACTACTCCCTTTATTATTATTTTCATTTTCTTCACACTTCCGTATTTTCCACCTCCCAAGCCTCACGTTTCAGAAGATACTACAACTGTTTATGCACTCACCTTTGTCCCCTTACACTAACCCAACAACTCAGGACGTATTGCAATGAATATGTTGTAGTTTAGAAACATCTAAGGAAGGAAGAAAGGAACAGTAAAACAAGGATTTATTAAGACAGAAGAGAAGAGACGCAGATCGGCTAGCAGGCACAACACTGTCATAGTCCAGAAGGTCTGAGAAACTGAAAAACTTGTTACAGCAATTTTCTAGAGCATAATATCATCCTATTTGACTGCACGACCAAGAAATGCCAAAAGGAAGTGAAACCGTTCATGTTTAACTCCAGTGTTTTATATTCACAAACACTGCCTTTACCATAACACAGCAGCTCTCACTTATCCACTGAAACAACCCATTCAGATGCACAAAAATTAAAGCGTACCCATCTTGTACGTCAAATAGATTGCAGTTACAGAAGTATCGGAACAACGTGACTCTCACGTTTTATCCAGAAGCCAGCAATGGCTGCTGTGGAAGAGATCCGAGACCCTTTTGGTTGCGCTCGGTAGGATTGCCTAATTTCCACCCCATCACCATTTCCTGCCCACGGAACGAGGCAGCTGGAACAGCTGGACAAGCACGTCCAGCGCTGCTAACCAAGAGGGGAAAGGGTAAAGACAAAATACCACGCACATGAGAGTTTGTAGAGAGATGACACTTAAATTCCTCTCCGTTTCAGATATCCTCAGAGCGGTGGGCGTACAGTTCCCTGACTGCCGCTTGCAGTGCGGCTGACCTGACGAACGGGCTTCACATCAGCAATAATAAATTTGCACTGTATGTCTAACGAAGTCACAGAGGATGTTTATCTTTTATGCGGTCATTAAAAGCACCAGTGAACTTAGTAAGCAATAATAAAGATCTGTTAGAGCAGCATATGGAGTTGCAAAAATAAATATGTGCAGAGCAGACTCAAACAAGTTAATTTTGCCACCAGCTGACATACAAGAAACAAGCATTAACACTGACTGTATGTAAGCATGAGCAACGTTAACAACTCAGATCACTTTTCTCCAGTTCTAAATCAAGTTCTGTGGAAGTTTTGCTTTGTTGAAAACCTTAGATTTTGACCTTTTTTCCTCTTTAGCCATAAGATTTCTTGTGCATCGGTTATGGTCAGCTCTCAGTGTAACCCACATGTTCCACACCAAATCCCGTAAAAGTGCAGCTCTAGACCTTCAGGAAGCAAAACTGGATAACATGACACAGTAGCAAAAAAGGTCAATGAGCCATAAGCTGCAACCTTCTTATGATGCTTTGCCTTCCCAGCGTGGGACCTTAGTGCCGTATGGCATGCTGCAAGGGTCAGGCAGCAAGGCATTACCTGTGCCTCTGCTGAAATCCATAGGGTATTTCTGACTTCTGAACATAACACATAGTTACCTCAACTACATCTGAAGGTAACCAGAATGTGAAACATGAAGTCATTTTGGTTTGGCCCTTTAGGGTTTCTGTTTGTTTGTTGGGTTTCTGTTGTTGTTTTGAGGTCCTCCTGAAGTAAAATGTAATTTAGTTTTATAACAAATAAACCCAGAGGACAACATACAAACAGAAAGTTACATAAGGAGGCACCACAGGCATGAGCTACCTACCTGCTTAAGTGAAACACAAAAGAATCAGAAAATTATCCCTCACTTTCGCTTTTCTAAGAACAGTTCCTTTCATCAGCATCCCCTGTGACCAGGAGAGCATCTATAGTCATCTAAATCACTAACTTCTGGTTAGGGAAGAGTGGGAAAACGGCTATGTCAAACAAGATAGACTTACAAAGGCATCAACATATTCATTGAACCCCTGTCCTCAAAACATCTCACACGCGTTTCCTGGTGGTACAAAACAGGGTTTTCAGAGCAGAGCCAAACTCCTGCAAGGTCGTGATGCGCAAAGCGAGCGGCGGCTCACTTTCAGCTATCAAGTCATTTTGCGCTAATCCGGAATTATTTGTGACACTGCGGCCATTTTCTCTGCTCCTCCAAACCACATCAGGTCACTCATTTAAGAGGAGACCATGTACACGCAATGCTCACATAGCAACACAAACATAGTGAAAGCACCATTCCCTAACAGACTGACAACTTCGACTGAATGATTTTTTTTTTAATTTTATTTTAAAGATTTAATTTTTTTTGCCATCCCTTTCTCTTGCCCATAAACACCACCAACCTTCCTGCAGCTCAGTCTGCTCCTGGGTTGGTCTCCAAGTCACCTGAACTCTTCCAAAGTACTCAGGAACCATACACCACAGCCTTCCCATCCCATTTATATCCACCTCGCCGCCAAGACACAGCCACCTTGGCTGTAATGTGGGGCACACCCCCCCACACATGTGGACAGACACGTTCATCCCAGACAACAGCCTCACGTCCACATGCCTGCGTTTGTAGTCATGGAAAGGCCACACGTCACACCCATGGCCTGAACGAGAGGATGGAGCAAGAGGGAAGAGGACAGAAGGGAATGCAGTGTGCCACAAACACAGATCTGCCGCCCCTCCCTCGCCCACATCTGAGGCGTTCAAGAAACGCCAGCAAAGAGCAAACATTGTGCCAAATTAAGTACCGTGCATCTAGCTGCTCAGGTCCCCAGGCATACGGATTGTCAGGTGGTGTTGGCTGCTCAAGAGGGACACCACTTCTGCAACATCAAATGCCGCACCCCAAGCCTCCGGTCTGGAGGGTGAGCGCAGGGGTAGCCTCGCTGCGTGGCCAAGGGTCACCTTGAACAACCGAGCAACGAACAGACCAACACAAATCACATGGAGATTTAATTAAAAGGAAAACTTCATCCTAGTATCAGGAACCATGATGGCCAATGAATGAGCTTGCTAAAGAAAGGATGGGCAAGTGGGACCCTGAGAAAAGCAGAAGCCCCAGGAATAAGAAAACTCATTAAAACAGAAGCCAATTCTTTAAAAAAAAAAAAAAAAAAAAACACCACCCAAAAAACCCAAAACCAAAACAGAGTAAGGAACAGTTGTTTTTCATTTGCTTTTCTCTGAGATGTCACATCTTCTAACCCTTTCCAACATTAGGAAATAAAAACTTGTAGCTCTCCTCTCCGCGAGGCAGGCTTTGAAAACAAATTTCCCAGCTAACCTGCCAAAGCAGAAGATTTGACAGCAGCTACGAGTGCCCCTCTATCCAGCTCAGGGGATGACTCAGTGGAAACTAGCCCTCAAAAAATGTGTTGTCATCCTTCGGTCTGTGCAACTGAATAGGAACAAATTTCTCACCTAGAAGCTATAGCTTCCAAGGCAGCCGCAGTTAAAGGCAGCATTGTATACCACAGGAACGGCAACAATGCGTTTTGGTGAAAACTAGCTTACTTGCTACCTCTTTTTCCAATTTTAACGTAAGTAATAAAAAAGTATCTGCTGGAATTAGACTATGAAATAATTTCCTCAGAGCTTTAGAGTATCTCACAGAAGAACAGGATATTAATACACGTTAAGTAAAGCGGGTTGAGAACTGGGGAAAACAAGACCAACGCTTTAACTGTTCAAGCCAACGAAACTCAAAACTCAAAGCAGAACACCAACCACGTCACCCCCTTCCTGCTGCAAGAATGAACACATGCACGCATTCAGCTGGCTCTCAAACTCGCATCCAGTTGAAACAGATCTAGAAGAGTCAGGTACGTGTTGTTTTTCAACCTCATCACCTCTATCAGTACTTACAGACCAAGGCCACTGTTCAGGCTTCTGAGTTCAGGCGTTGCACGCCCCGAATAATCCACCACCCCTGCAGCTCCGACTGTGTCGCTCCTGCTCTGTTCATTTATTCTGACAGAGTGACGGCTCTGTCTGCCATACGTTTGCCAGTAAGAAGACACTGAAAGCAATTCTTTCTGTGAGCTGACGTTACATGAGTCTGCAAGAAACACAGGCTCACCAGAAGGAACCCTATTCAATGCTCTCATTATCCACAAATGCTAGCATCTTTTTTCCTCTGCGGCGTTACTCTACATCAATAAATAAATAACGAGCAAAAAGCAACGCATAATACTTAATAACATACCTACACCAGCTGGCGTGTCAGCAAGCATAAGGTCACTTACGTTATATAAATTGCCATTGAATAGGCATAGACATCCACAATAAAGGCAACTTCTAAAGCAGAATAAATGCTACAGCTAAACTAATCCTATACTGAAGAAAAACAGTAAGGTGATCCTGAAACAAATGGGGGCAAGTCTCTGCTCCCATGCTGTTTCTGCTACCAAGGTCGAAAATAATCACAGCATCTTACTTCACTACAGCCTTGGGCTCGGCTAAAGAGCTATGCAGAAATACTTGGGGTGAAATATAACAGAGATTTAAGTTATAAATGCCAGCATTTTATTACCAGGTGAGTGGGGAACAGGGAGCAACCGTGTACAATTGACACAGCTGCACAGAGGCCCAGAGAACTACCCACAAACTAAGCAGACCTGCTATTTTGCCAGTTTAAATGAAAAGCTTGGGGAAATCTGTCCACAATGTCCCAAGGACCTTTGAGGGTGGCGAGGGTCATCTAAAATAGTTGCTTGTTGAAGTTTTTATTAACAGCTTCCTGAGAGCACTTTCTTTTCTCTTTTCAAAACATCAGACATGAAACACCCCTGAAAGCATTAAGTGTGTGTCTGAATACATACATACACACATTCTATTATTAGAATCCTTTACAGGGACCTAATAATAGAAATGTCCATAATTACAAGAGACTTACATGTCAAGCATGCTTTAAGGTATGTGCGTTACCGCCACAGAATAGCTATAGGTTAAGTCACCACACAAGTCTATCGCCTTCCTCTCCAGAGAATTCAAGTGCTGGGTTTTGGTAATCCTAAATCATATAAAAAACAGCAGGAGCTCTGCTCCTGAATCCCTCTCGTCACTCTACTGAGCAGCTTCTAGAGGCCCTAGAAGCAGATGCCAGAACAAGCAAATGCCACATACTAGTATTAACTGTAGTCTTTGTCCTCTTGAAAAAAAAAATAAAATATATACTTAATTGTTTGTTTGTTGCTTCATATTACACAAATAACATTGTATGTAGCTGCAGTTTAATAAGCAGAGTATCCAAACGGTAACTTTCAGTATATACCACCATTATAATCTGTCACCACCAGAAATACAAATAAAGAATGTTTCTCCTACAGTTGGTGTTGTAGTTGGCTTTTTGTCTTGTTATCCACTGAGAAACACCACAATTTACTCGTAAACAAAGGATTCCTTAGATCAAACACAGAAAGCATGTCACTGGAGAAGCCGTATGCTTTAACCTCTCAGCTGAAGGCAAGCAGTCCTTTCCCAATTAAAAAGCACCGTGAAGGTTTGCCCAAAGCCGTGCTACCTTGGACCCCCAGAGAATGTTCCTGCTCGGGAACAGACTTTAACACTGACTCTGCTTTTCTGGTGTACTTGCTCAAGAGCACCGACATTTTTCATCCAGAGCAGAGCACAGATTTAACAACTTCAAGCAGCATTTCTGAAAGGCAACCAATCTCTCCAATGCTGTTACAAATTCCACAATAAATCATGTTTAATTAGTTTGTGCTTTATTCCTGGCTGTCTGTAATCCAAGAGAGATGGGGCTTCCAACTTTAATTTTGCAAAGCGGTGCTTAGAATAAATTGGTAAAAACGCAAACCACCGCATCCCCACCGGAAAACGTCTGGAGAGTTATCTGCTCGCTGACAGACCGACATTCCTGCCTGTAGATGGCTTGTTACCGTTGTGTACCCAGCGTCTCCTATTTCCACTGCCTTGTTTGAAGAACTTCCCTCTTCCCACATACCTTCCATCTCCAGGGACAGATCACACAGGGACACTAAACCTTGGCCGTAAACAACGTGACTTTTGATATTCCTGTTTCTAAAGGATTCCCCACTGCCCAAGAGCTGCCATTCAGCAGAGAAGATCACCAAGGCACAAGCCCTCTGTGCAAGCTGCTTGAGAAATGCTTTGCCTCGCTGGTGTTTTGCACAGCTGAGATTTACACAGGGGTCTGCTGGCTTCCTCTCCTATTTATTTAGTTTGCTGCACACTAAAGGCTAAGGCAAACAAACTTCGGTAACTTGCAGCATGTTACACAAAACCATTCGGATGCCTTGGGACACTCCACTTCCAGACTTAACACCATGGCATCCTTGGTGGAGAGAGCGGGATGCCCACCCAGGGCACCCCAAACTGCCAGTCCTGCTGCTCCCCACAGGTCACTCCACCTTCCCTCACGTCCTTTTGAGAGGAGTGGCAAACTATATTCAGAAGAAAAGCATTGTGGAGAGTAACTTGGTTTATTCAGCTGTATACGGGCTGTGGGACTTCCATGTAATTATATGTATTTTGTAGGAATTAAGATCCTCACACTACAAACATTTACTCATACTGTAAACTATGCTTCTGCGCTAGCACTCATCAGACCAACAATCTACATTTTTGAGGGAAAAGCCAATTATAATAATTAGAAAGTTCATGAATACAACCCTACACATGCAGAAGTCTGCTGCATGATCTGTATATATTTTCTTGCAAAGACTTATGAAATGTAGAAGTTTAACGGCCCTCAACTGCTTCTCTCTCATCAGAGGACTCAAAGGAATCCATACAGTGAAAAGAAAAAAAACATGAATTCTCTGCTGAGAAAGAGGTACAAAGCAGAAATCTTCTTTCAGTTCACCAAATATCATATGTAGGGAAAAAAAAAAAAAGTGCCAGAATAAACACACTTCAGACTGGAAATTGCAAACTTTTCCAACAGTAAAGATAAAATGCTTGCAGTATGGAGTTACAGATCCGAGCTTCCTGGCTATAGCAGAATATCAGCTTATTTTGGATGCTAACTTTCTTCATTTTTTATCCTTCAGCCAACTAGAGGCTAATAGTACGAAAAACCTCTCTCATCGCTGTCCTAGCAGTGACCTCAAACCCAAACCAGATGAGTCCTGATTGCTCAAGGGAAAAAAAAGAAAAGAAAAAAAAAAAGAAAAATTACAAAATACATCCACTTCCACACAGACTCATCCCTGAGCTACATGACAAGCACAAACTAGCTAAAAGACACTGAACTGGGAAGCACAACATGTGACACTTCTGGGGCAGCAGACGTTTCTGTCACAGCGGGGTCTCAACACAACCACAAAGCACAACTGCTTTAAAACTAACGAGAGGGAACCACAAAGTGCTGAAGATCTGGAGAACAGCACTAACAGACCACTTCTGTGCGAGACCCGAAATGACCCCGGGAACACCGCCAAGAATCATTTTCTTACTGGTAGCACCGGCAGCAAGTTCTCTTACTGCAGAGAAAGACACACAGGTGGTAGGCAGGTGAGAACATTGGCGGACCAGGTGAGAGGAGCAAGATGCCTCCATCCACAGGAGGCGGGCCATGGCTGATTCCTGGGGTTTATGGAAGCGACACGTTTATCTGGATTTCCAGCCAAGCACACATCGTGTCATCCACACCTCCCCATCAGAGAGGAGCGGAGCCCCAGATCAAGGCCTGGCAGTCTCAACCTTTTTTAAGAGAGCTCAGCGGCAAAAAGAAGTTGAGAAATAGTGTTCCAGACTTAAAAAACGCGTGCAAGTCTGAAATCCCATTACCTAGCACATTGTTAAGCTCGAGTTAGACTGGTTTGGCACCTTTCAGGAACTCAGGGGTTGAGCCCTGGGTTCTGCAGGGTAAGCGGTTAGGGGACACTGCAAAGGCGGTGAGGGCACGGGGAACCGCGAGACGGGAATCCTGTTCTCACAAACCCAGCAGAGTTCAAATGAAAAAAGAAAAAAAGAAAAAAAGCACAAAGAAGTAAAAAAATATAAATTAACCAAAAAACGATCAAACAATAAAGTTCAATTTTTCCATATCTCAGTTTACCCACCAGTGATGGGGCAACTACCGCTCTGAGGAGCCAGCCCAATACTTTTAGCTGCACACACAATGAAATGCAAATGAAATACAAAATCACTAAGATGGAGAGAGGCAGTCTTGCCCCCCCCCCCTTTATTCTACAAATATAGATGGGATAAATGGTTCATTACATTTCGCTCCAAGCCGCACCACCTCAGCCAAAACCTTATTTAAACAGAACGTTTCTGAGAAGCGGCGAGGGGGGGAAGGCATGCAGATGTAGTCTGAACCTAAGAAAGGCTAAGCTTTTAAAAGACTTTTTCTTTTTTTTCAGTCCGTCTCCTGGTAGCATGCCATTTTAAAAAGGTGTCTGGCAAGCAAAATAAAAAGTTTCCAGGGTTTTCCTTCCCAAAGCCGCCTCAGCCAAGAGGCGGGCGGGGAGGACGGGGCCGGGAGAAGCCGCTCGCGCCTTTCTCCAGCTTTTTTTTTTTGGTTTTTTTTTTCCAACATGCCCCCGGGATCCAGACATTTTGGGAGGGAAGCTGGGGACGAGGAGGAGCCCCGGGGTTCTTCACCTGCCCGGCATCCCGCGGCCGGGCAGCGGGGCCGCTCTCCCGGCCTCCTCCCGCCCCACGGCTCCTCCGGGGGCCCCCGCACACACCGGCACCGACCTCTCCCCAGATTTTTTTTTTTTTTTTTTTTTTTTTTTTTCCCGCACCGGCCGTACCCGCGGCGGAGGGTGGCCGGGCGGAGGCGATGACAGCGGGCGGGCCGGCAGCCCCGCAGGGTGACCGGGCGGTGCGGGAGGGCCGGTCCCGCCGACCGCTGCCGCCCGCACGGCCCCGCCCGCCGCGGAGCTCCCCGCGGAGTCGGGGTGGGGGGGGAAGAACCGGCGGGGGGCACCGCGACGCGGGGAGAGGGCAGCGAGAAAAACTTTCCGCCAAGTGCGGCCGCGTCCCGCCGCCGCCGAACAAAAGAGCCGGGACCCGGGAGCGGCTCCTCGGGGCGGGGGAACGCCGCTCGCCGGGGCTGCCCCGCCGCTCCCCGGGGCTCCCCGCCCGGGACCCCATTCCCCCGCCGCGTTCCTTACCTGGCGGAGGGCTGGTACGGGGCGGCGGGCCGGGCTGGGCCGGGCCGGGCGCGGCGGTGAGTCCCGGCTAGCTGGAGCGAGTGCCAGGAGGGCTCGGCGGGGATTCCGCCATGTCAGTGATGTCGGCACCACATGGGGCCCGCCGGCGGCCCACGCTACCGCGCACTCTGGAGTAGAGGCTCCCGCCGAAAAAGCCGGCTGAAGCGGGCGGCGGGGCGCGCCGGCCCTTCTGCCCCCGCCCCGCCGAGCAGCCGCGCCGCTCCGCTCCGCCCCGGGCCGGCCCCGCGCCGCCGCCTCCGCCCCGTCCCCGAGCGCCGGGCGGGGGGAGCCGGGAGGGTGCGGGGTGGCGGGGAGCCGGGGCGGTTCCGGGCCGCGGCCCGGTCGGGCGGAGTCGCGTCGCTGTCGGCCCAGCGCCGGTTCCGCCGCCTGGCAGGGCCCGGCCCAGGCCCGGCCGCTGCTCCCCGCGCTGTGCTCCCGGTTCGCCTCGTCCGCCCGCAGTCCCTCCATCGGTACTTAATGCCAGATAGCAGCCCTGGGACATAAACCAGCCGCCGAGCCTTCCTCCTGCCCAGCCGGCGGCCTCCGCCGTCGTGGCAGGGGTTGGTCCCTGTTGTCACAAAAACGCCGTTTCTGACGGGGGAAGCCCCGCGCCCGAGTAGTTTTAAGGCTGAGATCTGGGTATGGTTCCTATTCTCTCCCATGTGTCCCCGCCTAGACATCTGCTGCAAGGGCAAGACACCGAATTAGAAGAACCCTTGGTCCCATGAGTCCGCTCGTTCCCAGGTTTCCATCAGAAGTTTTAGGCAACGTTTTTGAGAGACTAAGAAATGCTCCGGCATATTTCAATTGTTGCAGCCCAAAAGAAGAGACGTTTATCCCCTGGCTCTGGAAGAGAGCCCCGAGGAACCACAGCAGTCATTTACCTCTCAGCTCTGCATCCAAGCGATGTGGGAATGGTGAGTGGAGCTTTTACCTGGTTACAGGAAAAGCTTAAAATAGGATTCATTTCACCCACACCACAGATCACAGCCACGCTATGAAGCGTCTTTTGATTTGGCCTTAGTCCTTTGGGTAGCTAACTTTTCTCCGCAGAAGCTTATCACCCATACCTCTTGTGCTCTGCTTTCCGTCCATCGCTATGTTCTTCAACATTACTTTTCCTTACTGCTTTTCTCCACTTTATCCACTGGAGCAAGGTGTCCTTTTAGAAACTAGAAAACCTTCTGGAATCTTAGGCAGCCCAGGTGTATTTTCATCAGCTTCCATTAAAATATCAACAGAAGCCATTTTTTTCCCATAGGACTCCTTGATGTTCTAATTCTCATTGGAACTCACACTACAGGAAAAATTGATTTGGTATAAAAATTCCATAAAACTAAAACATCATGCCCAATTAGGCTGGTTTTGGGTTTTTTTTTTTAAGTAACCAAAGCACAGAAAAATGAAAATAAAGTTATCTGAAATAAATAATTCCTAGGAAAATAACAAAATCACATTTTCCCATGGGAAAGATTTTCAGTGTAAAATGGTCAGCCAGCACTCAGTATTGTTCATCGTTAATTGCAAAAACCTTTGTAATGAGTAAAATCTAAAAGTAGAAAAATGTTTTGTTTTATTAGTGACCCAAAACATGCAGCCTTTTTGATGATCCTGGATTGAGTTGCAGAGTCAGATGAGATTAATTATTCACTCGGGTGGTAAAGCCTTTAGTTGTAGACTGTTTTGTGAAGGAAAAGATAGAGAAAAGGGACAGAGGGAGGGAGTGACGGCGAGAGGGAATGCGTTGGTTTAGAAGGGAAAAATATCACTGACGTGAGTTGGAAAATGAAAAAAAGATAAAATTTAAATTGAAGTGTACACAAAATCAAAGCTGAAATGAAAAGAAATAAAGAAGAGGAAGGAAGTGAAACCACAGGACTGATTTGTAACTATTCTATCCAGCGGGCCAGAGGAAAGCAGATCCTCATTTGGAAAGACAAAACAGAGGACTGGGGCACAGGGACATTTCCAGTCTCACCTGGAACCACAGAAGTGGCCAGATTCACAAAAAAATAGAGCAAAGCCCATGTGGGCCTGGAGCAAATGTGTACCTTCTCCGTGGAGCGTTTTCTGCTCAGCCACCTCTCCGATGAAGTCAGAGAGCAGATATGGTTAACAGCAACTGTGAAGTGGTTCAGTGGAAATTGGGCATGGCTTATAAACTGAGGAAGAGGGCAGGGGAGAGCGAGGCACGGACCGCTTTTCCTCAGAAAGTTCCTACATAAATAACAGATAAAACTACTTCTTTAATGGTTTACTCCCTGAGCCAGCTCATCTAGGAAGAGCATTAATCAGACCGGGAGGAAACGTCTTTTGCCTCTGCAAAAGGAAAAGGATTAGGTTAAGTGGTGACACAGCAAGGATGAACAAATTACTCTGGAGAAAATGACTGACCTAAACTGTCATCCAAATAAATACAGACCAAAGCCATGAACTTAACTTTTCTGTTTTGATGAGTCTGGGTTTTTTTTTCAATAACATGCATATTTTTCTGTTATCACGGTGAGATCTTTCTGTTTATTCAGGAAGCAAGCGGCGTCAGAAGTGCGCCTGTTGCAGAGGAGCGGGATGAAGGGACGATGCCGTCTCCTTCTTTGTCAGTTCTCTTGGATCCATGTCCCCAGCACAGTCATTCCCAAGCTGCAGATGCACCAGGACCAGACAGAAACCTCTAACTCCTTTCAAGCAGGGATTGTTTAGCCCTCACACAGGAACAATTTAGGCACTGTTGCCTGGGGCTGGATCCAAACCAATTCTAAATCCTGTATTCTGCCATCATCCCTGTCTTTCATCCTCTCCTATTTGGTGACAAATCCCAGAGAGGGGCCTGTGGAAAGTCTCTCCATACAATTGGGAGATCAGACATTGTTGTAAAGGCTGCGAAGATGGTCTGTTTTTCTCACAGGTTACTTTCCCTCATGTTTCTGATGTGATTCGAGTTAAACTTTTACTGTTCCCGCAAACTGCACGTTCTGTGTGCTGGCGGGCAGGCAGGCTGAGATCTTGGCATCGGTGCTGTTTGACAGTATACAGAGAATGCTTTGATTGATTTATTTGCTAAATACTCTTTTGGTTTTCTTTGTTACCTGGGGTGTGCTGCCCTCAGTCACTTCTAATACCACGTAGAGCACTGGCATATAGGGTGGATGGTTCTGCTCGAACACTGGGTGGCTGTGCCCGCAGGACTTTTCTCTCCACGTCTGTTATTACAGCTCTGAGGAGCTGTGGGGTGGGCTGGCTCAGGATTTGGTGTCTAACAGGTTACATGTACCCATGGCAAAAGCTCCGGGTCCAGGCTCTTATTCCCAGGGCCAGCAGCAATTTGGGTGGAGAAAAGGAGATGTACTCAGCAAGAAACACCGTAGGTGATCCCTCAGCAGGCTGAGAGCAGGCACTGCAGCATCCCTCACCCAGACCTCGCTCTACCAGGGGAAGGGATCTGCGAGGTGGGCAGGGCAGGGTGCGCAAGGCCAACAACTGTGTTAAATCCTTAGGGAAACATCCAAACCAAAATGACGGAGTGCCTCTCCTCCCTACTCCTTCTGATCACATAACTTACTCCTTCCACAGAATAAATATAGGACCATATAATCTGTTTTTTCTTGCTATTAAACCTTTTTGGGGGCCCTTGTCTTGTATCACAAACATTTAAAGTTAGTGCAATTTAAACAATTGGGTACTCAGAATCATACAGTACTATCTGGTCACGGTAGTCTTCTCTCACTCTTTTAGCTGAGCAGATGAAAGCTAAAAGCAGATTAGATTGTACAGATAAAAACCATATTGAATTCCTTCAATCTTCAATGTTTTATTTTCAAGGTAGCACTGGCAGAGACTGGCACAAGCAAGAATATCTGGGTAAGCGTATGTAGTTCATAGTAGTTCACAATGGTCACTTTTACTGTGGGGAATCCAGAATTCTGCAGGACGCTCTTTTTAAATAACTAGGGCATGTAAACATTAGCACGAACCAGGATTTCTGTCTGTACCTCTCTATTTAGAGGAAATGAATGCCAGTTATTCACTGAGTGTATATTCATGGTTTTGCATTCATGAACTGACCGAGTTTGGTGAGGAGTTTGTATTCATGGTATTAATTAGCAGATTTTTCCCTTTTCAGGACACAGGTCAGGATTTCTCATGCTCAATAACACATGCAGAAATTAAACCCCAAAAATCTTATTCTTGGGATAAGATCAAAGGCCTAAATCACTGTAAGATTCTGAAATAAAAATTATCCACCTCTCTTGTCAGTGGGGTGCATGGTAGCTTTCCACTGCGCAGCAATCTGTGATAAAACCAGTTACCTACTGGACATCCTTTTATTACATTTAGTAGACAAGTCCTTAATTTGATCTTTGAATCTCTCAGACAGCTACTAAGCTATAAATATGCCCAAACTCTGCTGGAAGTCACAAAAGACCCAGGGACTTCACCAGCAGCTAGAAGAGGCCCTCTGACCACCAGTGCCATTATTCTAGAGACGTGATTTCTGACACACCAGAGGTTGTTGTTTGTCAGGGATATTATTCTGTTAGTTGTTTCTTAAGTTTTACAAAGGCATCACAGAAAGAAAATGTTCCTGTTGCCCTCCCTTCCATGAGAAGCACCATTGTCTTCGTAATTTGTCTGCTTGCAAGCTGAGGACTTACACAGGGCATTTTTGACATTTTTTCGTCTACGTTGGTTTTATAAGTTTAAATAAGTTCCTGTCTGCCAAGAGCTTCCAAAGAGCATTGGCGCTTAACCAATTCAAGAAGCTTGCCATGAAGATTACACACCAGTTGTGCTTATTCAAAACAATAACTTCTGACCACTGCACCAGAAGAAAATACTCTCATTTATTGTCTCATAACCACGCATCTCGGCAGTGTTAGTTCCACTTTTGCCAGTAAGAAGGATGTTCCTTTGATATTTTACAAATATTTCAGCTAAATCTCTTTAACACTGCGAGTTCTTTGGCTCGTTAGGTTTGCTTTGGTTTTGTTTTGTTGAAAGCTCTTGTTTCAGTTCAGGCTCTAAAGAAAACAAAGCAGTATTGCTTGCATTGTTAAAGCCAAAAGTAGGGCCACAGAAAGAAAAAGAAATGTTCTTCTTGGAAGATTTTATAGATTGGTATTCATGAAACAGCTGGAGATGAAACATACAGCACTAATCCTGTCCAGTTGCTCCTGGTCATGTTGCACATTCAGGAAATTCATAATTAGGTGGTTATATCCCCAGTGTTTCCCTTGCAGCACTCTTTACAACTAGCAATTTATCTTCCATCTTGTCGTTAAAAAAAAACCCAACAAAAAACACAACTACAAAGGAAGAAGTGGGGGAGAAAATAGTGGGAATGACTTAAAATATGCTTAATAGCTTCTTCTCACTGTAAAAAAAAAATCAGATGTTGTCGTTTCTGCACATACCAGCAAACTTCTGCTGATCCATTGCCCTTTTCTATCGCAGTACTTTTCCTCTGTGCTGTATCTCCTTCCTCTTCAGGGTATTTATTTTGCCAGTTAATTTTTTCATTTTCTTTGCCAGTCATGCACCCGCTTTCCTGTAAAGGCTAGCCACACCTGATGATTTAGAAGTAAACGCTTTAGTAAGTAAATATTTATTTTTCTTGCCAAATGGAAGCACTATACGTGGGGGTTTTATTCCTAGCTCCCTCCAAGGTTTCTAGTGAACTCCTAAGTAGTTTCTGCTCTTTATTTTGACGTCTCTAGTGGTACCATGAAAGTCTTTCCCTGCACACTGGGAATCTTCATACTACAAACGGTGTTTTGTCAAAAATTCATATCAATTTTAAATCAGTCAGGGCAGGACTTGAAGGATTTTTCTTCTTTTTAAATGGAACAGCCTTATCTGCTGTTAATTACATACATATGCAATGTGGAGATTTTTGTATACCGGGCAATCGATGAGAAACACGGCCAGCTTTGGAATTGAACTGTTACCAGTGATTCAGCAGGTTTGCTCTGCAATAGCAAAGCATTGACTATCAGCTTTTTAGATTATCATTATTACCGATTTTTCCTCAAAGTAATTTTAAAAAGCACCTGGGAAAAACAGAAAGAAGGCTACTTGGATAACACTGCTGGTTAAAGTTCAGGAGTTTCCATGCCTGTGATTAGGAAGCTACAGCAGTGGCTCAGAAGTTTTTCAGAGATAATCAGAACGACAGCAGTTTCATAATGCATACAGTGAATGCACAAATAACTTTAAAACAACAAAAGGAGTCGTAAACCCCTCTGGTGGGAATGGCAGTTCCAGCCCTAGATCACAAGATGACCCAGCAAGAGGTTAGGGAAGAGCCAACCCTCGTCCCAGCCTTCCTCCAACACTTCTTACCAGGGCAGCCTCCGCCACGTTGCTGGACACTTGTGGTTTCCTCCTCCTGTCAGAGTTTTGCTCTTTTTTTTTTTGTTTTTCCTAGCTATCAGCAAGCATCTCCGATTCCCTGGCTGACTGTGGAAGCAGAGGGCTCACAGGTTGTGAACAGAGATGCCCATTCGTGCCCACGTACAAGGCCTCTTCGAAAACATCACAGGGAAAGAGCATAATGATTTTCAAAGAAGTGAGACAGAACTTCTCAAAAGCTTTATATATCTTCAATAAAACAAGACCCTTTATACCAGCTGGGAGGCCCTTACGAAAAAAATATCACCAAGTTTCACTATATTATCTCAAAAAAAAAAAAAAAAAGGCATTTAACGATTTAGGAAAATTTCACATCAGATTTCTCTCCATCAAGGACTTTTCCCAGAGCTTCCCAAAACCGCATGGAAATAGATAAAATATTGCTTTGAAAAGCAGGCAAGTTTTAAAAGTTGTTTACCAAGTTGATAACTTTTCCAGACTTAAAAGGTGATGCCTGAGATAATGTATCTATTTCATGTTGATAAATAATTGAGTCTGGAATATAAATGTTTTGGTATAGCCTTGGAAAAAATCTCTTAGCTAACTGTGCCTCAGGCTAGAATGATTTAAAAAATAATGCTTATTTTACAATTCTATTACTTTTTTTATCTACAATAAATAGCCAGGCTTAACCTCTCTGTCACAGTCTGTCACACACGCTATCACACCCAATTCACCTGTAAAAATTTTTAACAAAGTGAAGATCTAAAGATCAACAAAACCTGGAATTATTTTTGGCTGAGGGAGAAGCAATCACTACAAACAAGGCAACAGAGGCGAGGTGCTGTCTCAGTCCTGCCTTCTTGTCCCCACCCTGGCAGCAGGCAGCGGCAACGTGCGATGATGGGAAACGGTCTCCGCGTAGGTCCTGAGTCATCTGATGGCAGAGAGGTCAAAGACGAACGTATATCTCACTTGAGGGCTGACCGCAGAGCTGGGGGAAGGATTGTAGCCTGGTTAAAATAAGAAGGCAGGTGGATTCTTCAAAAGTCTCTACTGCTGTTTTTCTTTTAAGCTTTGAAGATTTGTGTGATTTAAGCAAATCTTGAAGTGACAGGAAAGCAAACAGAATGACTTTCATTGATGGGTATTTATAAATATGCTTTGTGATCTCCAGAAGAAAGTTGTTGCAGAGGAAAGGTGCCATAAGAACACCAGCTATTCCTGTAATAAATATAAATCATATGGCATGTACAATAAAGATTAATTTAGATATTTTAGAAAGATTGACAAAGCTCTCATATATGTATTTCAGATGTTTCTCATTCCCCACATTACTTCAGCTTTAGGAATGGAGTTGCGAAATAAAGAGCAATCTCCTTTGGGTTGCACTCTTCACCAATTCCTCACCACAGAGCACCTATTTCTGTTTCCCTGAATTAAATTATCTGCAAGATTTCCCGAGCCAATTCCCAGTGCCTGCAGCCAGTGCTCTATCATGAAGCACATGAAGCAGGGCACAGTGGTCCCCATCTCATCCCTGATCCCCAGCCCAGAGCCCAGGCTCAGCTCCCAGCCGGAGGCAGGGCACGACCATCAGCCCCCAGCCAAGATCTCAGCCTCGCTGCTGGGTTTCCGTCAGGTTTTAGACTCTTAGAGATTTGTAAATGTTAGAGACCCAAATGAAGGGACTATTTCAAGATTTCCCCAGGAGTCCAGCTTCCTCTGGATTCCCATGCCACCTAACACAATTTTTTTCAAACTGCCTTGATCTCTCTCCCCATGCCTTCAGCAATCCACTTGGGTTTCCCTCATCTGTTTTTACTACCAAGTCTTTTTTACAGTCCCAAATTCACAAGCATCCTTAGGGTTTCTCAGGCTGTGGTCCACCTTCTTTATAACTTCTCTGGTTGCTCCCACCTCTGCTTGCTGCTGAATGAGGATGGGAAAGGGCAAAGATGCCCCAAGAGCCACGGTCTTCCTTACCTCAGGCTGCGTCTCTTCTCAGCTGAGGTTCTGCGCACTTCTGGATTTCTTCTCTGCATATTTATGTCAGAGCAGGCATATTTGTTGAATTTGTCTGAGAGCAAGATACAGTTCACATCGTTCACATCAGCGCGACACCTTCATGCTGAACCTGCATCTGCTCTGGTTCTGTATTCAACATATAGTTGGGATGGAAGTGATGGGCGTAAAGCCTGGCTGTTCAGAGTTAATCCATTAGAATTTTAAAAATAAACTGGAACTGGCAGAGAGTTTAGACCACATAAATACTTGGTCTCATACGGCAGCACTTTTTAATCCGGAAAAAAAAAATGAATTTATTGTGTCGTCACACCAATCCCTCAGTCCTTCGGTGTTTTCATTCTTCTGTGACTCTAAACCAGGGTTTTCAGTATTTCTGTAATGGCATTCACATAAATTCCTCATGAAAGCGTGCACCTACTTGGAAGCAATTCTGCACCAATATTGATCGTTTCTTCTGACTGGCACTAAAATCCTCAGAGATTAACTCAAAAACGCTTCAGTCTTTCAGAGTGCTGGGGGCATGTAGTTATATTTAACTGTACCCCGAAATTAGCATATTCAAAATAGACTTGGCTCTTCGTGATATGAGTCGGTTATGAAAATACTTTGAAGTATCCAGAATAATCAAGTAAGCGCATGCAAGATCGGGGTCCAAGGTGGAGTAATGTGGAAAATACCATAGTTCTGCCTGGCACAAAGGAAATCCAATGAAGAACAGAATGCTAATTTCAACAAATACTCAAGATACGCCCGTATCTGACTTTACATTTCTTGTATAATAGTATGCCTGTAAAGAGAGAGCAAGCGCTACAGTGATTCTTGTTGGGAAATATGTAGGGTTCAGATTTTTTATTTTTTTTTTAAGTTTTAGTAACTCATCTCTTTTTACAAGCTTGAACTTGATCCTGAAAACTGCTTGGTTGCATTCGGCAATTGACTTTGTGACTCCATTTTAGTAATTAAATATGGCACCTGAGTATTTTAAATATAATTCATTGAATTTAAAGTAGAAAGCTCTTGTAATTTGTAAATTATGCATCCAAAACTTAGAAAAACGTAGCTATGTTCATTCAGGGATGAAGGAAACACACTTAAAGTGAGCTGATGCAAGTGCTACACTTTAAAGAGCCAGAAGATACTGCCAAAGAAGGGAAAAATGAGTACAATTTTTTTTTTTTTTGTGATAAATCAATTAAATGATGAGGTGCTTTTTCAACTGGGACACAGGTTAAGGAATGAAAACTGGGAAAGTGAGAGCAGAAGAAATTTTAGGCAAGTAAACTTTAAGACCAGCTTGTTAACACCTGAGTGCTTTCAAAGACTGACAGAGTTTATTAGTGGGATTTCTTTAGAGAAGCTGTGGTGCTGTGACCTATGGCTAAAAATAAGAGACCATACGCTGCCCAGAACACACAGCATGTGTGAGAGCCTTGACGGGCCAGGGAAGAGCAGAGGAATGGGATTTTGAAATCTGGGATGAAACACTGATCTTTTGCCCTCTTCTGATTAATTACATTGGTGGAAACAAGTTGCTTAATAAGGTTTCTTTGGGTGAAAGCTGCAAACCTCAATTCATGCCCCTTTATGCAAAGGCAGAGGTAAAAACCAGCTGAACCTGCGGTATTTCTGCATTGTTTGGAATACAGATTGGGTTAGGCTGAGCTTTATTCCCCAAGCTGCAGCTCCAGGTGCAGGTTCATGATGCAGAGCCTTTGGCAGCAACTCAGGCTTAAGCTGGTTGGTACCTCTGTGCTCTGCCCTCTCGCTTGCGCTGCTCCTCCTGGTTTTTGCATCAGTGCTGTGAATCAGGCCAGGAAATTGATCTGGCTAAAAATGTTCAGGTTTACTTTTTCTCCTCTCCATGACTGCTTTCGGGCAGCGGTGGCCCAAGGCAGGGGTGGTGGGCTGCAGGCTTGGATGGAAGGGAAGGACCGCCACGCGTTACGCCGGTGCTGCTGCCAAGCGCACGCAGCAACGTGACTTTGAACCGCAGCTTGCCCCAGCACATGTCCCATCCCAAATTCCACCAAAGGGAAACAATTCTCCTTCAGTTCAAATGCGAGGGACTTGGCGTTTAGAACAGAAAAAGCTGTATTATTTCCTCTCTCTTGCTAAATATTTCTACGGCGTTCACCCTGTTGACAGGCGTGAAACCCTACCTGGTCACTAATCCCTTACCTGCTCCCATGGATAATTGACTACAAAGCACAAATGTTGCCTGCAGCGTTTTCTGTTGGGACGGCAGCCCAGCTGCTGCAGAACGGAGATCCAAACTTGCTGATAATCCAGCAATACCAGGGTTACGGTGCCGATCTCGCCCACACCCCAAGTCATGCGTCTGCTGCCTCAGTTCCTTTTTTTGCTTCCCTGATGAGCACACGCGTGCACTCACATGCATGTGTGCACAAACCGCACGCTGGGGGGTCCGGGAAGGCTCCCTGCATTTGGATTTACGCAGCCTAAATGCCACCTAAAGGAGTTCTGCATGGCTTAAATGCTTCTGGATGCTGAGATGCAGCTAAAATTTAAACACTGAGCTGGGGATCTCAGTGGAGTCTAAGCAAGAAGAATCTGGCCAGTGGGTCTAGCTTGTAGGGACACTATATATAAGTAGTTGCTCCCTCTAGACAGCAAAAGCTGCGTATTTTTGTATTCTTGTGTCTTTGCTGCCTCTGTCCATGATTTATCCCTTTTTTTTGAGCAGAACTCTGCTAGTTCCTCTGCTGCCTGCTAGCCCTCTACTCTGCTCAACTTCTTTGTCCTGACACCTGGCAAATTCTCCATCTATCCATTCTTCACCTGCCCCCAAACTCTCCCTCGTAGACGAGAGGTCAGTCTCATTATAAATGGTGTGGCTACTTTATGTTGGCTCTCTTATTATATATTTCTGAACCATACTGAACCCAGTAAGCTGATGGTGGCACAAACTGGTGCCAGCGTGGTGCCACAGCCAGCTGCCCTGGGGTACAGTTGTGGCCAAGGAGGGAAGGGTCCCAGTTCTATGCTATGAGCCAGCCAGTTCTCATCACCTCCTGCTCTGGAAGTTTAGTGCTTCTCTCTCTTGGTATTGGGCTCTTGCTATCACCATCCTTATAACAAGGTCTTTTTAGGGTGTTTTAAAAAGAAATATTTGCTTTCCACTGCTGTTTGTAGGCACATTCATTTGCATTTGCTTGCTTTTTCTGCATGCCGACACGTAAATATCCAGAACGCCCTAACAGATCTCCATTCAGAATTGCTCATGTTCGTGTCTGAGAAGAAGCTGAGCATCCTTCACTTTGAATACAGTTCTCTTTCTTCTGCAAATAGAGCTGGAATTAATTCCTCATCATCTTTTGTAGGTGAAACTTTTTCAGAACTAGAAGCATCTGAGAAAATTAATACAGCAGCTTCCCTAAACATCCCCAAAATCTTTAAAAAGAGTAGAAATTAAGAAAAACCACTGAGAACAACCAACAACTTTGAAAAAAGCCCATGTGGGATGATGGAAGTGTTTGGAAAGGAGACTTCCCCAGGGTGAAGGGTGTTGCTCAACTGCAGGACTGTTGGAATTGACCTATTTGTGCTTAGACTCCAGATTCAGTTCAGTGCTGTTCACCCAGGCGTGTTTGTGGCCAACGTCAGTCAGAGCCAGCCTACTGACTTTTCAGGAACTATTATTTTTTCTTTGCCTTTTATTTTTGGAACTAATTAATTGTGTACTTGAGCTTAAATTATAAATGACCAACAGTGATAAGGGACATGCCTTCCTTCTCCAGTACGCATACCTGTTTGAGCTATTGCCCTCGGGGTATTGCTCTCCTGTAAGTTCTCTTTAACATCCAGTACCAAGTTATTTATTTATACATCCCAGAGGGGTTTCAGGGATGGAAGAATCTGCCTACATTATATTTCTGTGCTTTCTGAGAAAGCACAGAAGGAGAGGAAGATTATTTCCCCCCCATACCTCAGATAGTGCTAGTTAGGGACTAGGTCCTTTTATTTCCTCTTTGAAAGTGTTTTGGAGTGACCCTTCAAGGCACCCCTCGGGGACTGGTAGGCTGTCAGGACACGCTGTGCAGGCTCAGCTCCTGATCTCTGGTAGGATTTATGGAAGACAGTGTGTGAAGCCAGGACTGTGATGAAAAGTATGTGATCACTTGGTAGAGCTATCCAACAATGACATGTTTGTCAACTGATACAAGCAAGGAGTTACTTTGAGAGGCAAGAGTCAGTAAACTTAGCTATGAAGGCAAAGACATGGGGCAAAATGGAGTCATTTGTTTGATGACCCAAAGCTTGCTGGAAACAGCACTCCTCCCTGCTCCAGAGGCTGGTTTGGCAGATGAGCTTTCCTACAGAGCTGAGATCCTCCTAGGCCTCCCTCCTGCTTTCATTTCCAGCTTTTCTAACTCATCACAGATCCTAGAGACCCTTTTACCTGTGATATTACTTTCCTATCAGGGTTGTATATGTCCTGAGCAGACATCTTTGATCATATTCTACCTACTGCAAGGAGCAACGCACCCAAATCACTGCTAGTGTTTAGACTCCTCCTGACTTGTTTGGGTGTTCCAATTCAAGGAAAATCTACAAAAGCAAAGACAGCATTAGCAGAGTTCCTCTTGACCTTCCCTTATCTGTAGACAGAGACATGGGTCCATAAGCTCAATGTTTAGTTAAAACATAACTGCTGGTACTGTTAAGTTCGTAATGAGGAAAATGAAGCAGAGATCAAAAGATTCGCTTTTTTTGTGGATTTAATTTTCTTCCTCATCTTTGCACTTTGGTCGTAAACACTACCATTCCCCCTCTGCCCTCCTGTTCCATATACTGAAGATTAAGTTGGGAAATATTTTTAGAAAAGACATGAGTATACAGAAGGGAGTATTAGACTGTGACCTTATAGCTGCTTTTGAAGTTTTTGAAGGCTACATGGCAAACGCTCTCAGTATTTCCAAATTCTCTGAAAAAAAAAAAGAAAAGGAGATTCATAGATTGCTCTTCATTAATTTAAGTGTACTAATTGGCCGCATGTATGTTTATTCCCTCTCTCATGCATGCACACGCAGAGCAAAGCCAACGCATATATTCCAAGAGTCCTGAAACAGATAATGGACCTACAGTATTGCCTCAACAGCTACTGGCATGGAACGAAAAGTAAACAGCAAAACAGGAAAAGGAAGGCTAAAACTAGATTAAACAGATTGCTGCATTCAAGAGCGCACAGTCATCTGGGAACTTAATGAAAAAAAGTTGAAAGGAAAAGTTAAAACAAATAACATACAGGCCTCTCTTGTATTTTTGAAAATCCCTTACCAGCTGTGTGGTAAAATAGCTTTGACAAACTAGAACGCAGTATAAAACTTAGATATACAGAATTAACCTTTCATTCACTAAGGTAAGCAAAATATCAGGTTATTCCTCAACCCTGGAATTCAAATTAGGCCCAGACTGTTTGACAGGAGCTGGAAGGAGGATGTCAGGGATCCAAAAAAAAAAAAAAAAAAAAAAAAAGGAGCTTCTTTGTCTCAGTTACAGGGGAAAATGTAATTTCTCGGGATAAAGGCATGTTACTAGTAGAAATTTGTGCTGCATACATGTAACACAATATGGCTTCAGTTATCTGGAAAAGGAGGTGTGCAAAAATCAAGGTGATTTAAAAACCTGGCATATCACCACAGCCAGCTAGATCTCCCGCTGTTTCTATCATTTGAAGCCGAAGTCTCCTGCTGAATGTTCTAGTCCTTTTTAATCCCGATTTGGATTTGAACTTGAAACCTAAGTCCTAGAATAAATCAAACCCATATCTTCACATGTTCTTTCCAGACTATTGCAGATAATACAGCCTCTATAGAAATAAGCTGGCTTTGCTTCTGCAACAATTTCCAAGAGCTACAACAGGAATTTCACTGCTTTCCTGACTGACTTCACAGACATAGCTTTTCAGGTTAACTGATCAAAAAAAAAAAACCCAACACAACCCTAGCCTCCTAGATTCTAACTATCTTAGAATGAACACTGTTGGGACAGTCCATCGTGTCAATTAAGCAGTGCTTTCACCTCCTCCCTGATCTTCAAGAGAGAGTAATCAACTTATCTGCAAAATTTCTGAGTTCTACTCTAGCTGCATAAACTGAAAGAACTTTTTGGAGTGAAATGTGATGCTGCCCACTGGACAGAAGGTACAGAAAGAGACTTTTCAACTATGTTAAGCAGAAATACATCTGTTGTTACCCTGATAGGAACACCTGTAACCAACCCTACAGACCATTTTCATCATGGAGTCTAAAAGCAAGAAGTTCTCCTGTTATGCTACCAAGGGTGTTATTTTGAGCAAGTGCTGTCTTTCTGATGGATTGTGTAACATACAGCACTTCTTTAATCATCAAGTCCTCTGGTCCAGGCCAGAAAAGATCTTTTCATTTCATTATCCCAGTCTGGGCTAGTGAACCCCACAGGGTCACCTGCAAGTAGTCATAACTGAACTTACTCAAGAGCCAGACACCTTTCCTAATTTCAAACTCAGAATAGCTAAACCTACATTTCCAATGATATTTTAAGTCAGACATTACTTCTTTATCCTTAACAAGTGTTGTACAGCAAGCACTTGGATAACCTGTTTCTAAAACTAGCTGTATTTCAATTTCCAAGTGATGGAGATACAGATAAAACGACATGGTTTCCAGTTTTTCTATGTGAAAGGTGTTATACCAAAACACAAGTAGAATCTGGAAGCAGCGATGGTCGTTATTTGTGCTGCTTGCATCCATAGTCATTAAGAAAGAGGGAGTACTTGTAGAAGTCACCACTTCTAACAAGCCAATCGTACTGGTTTTATATAGCAAAACATTTATTCTATAAAAGGAGCTCTTGATATATCCATTTACATGAGTGGTTTGACTGCTGAAATCCATTTACAGCAGAGCTCTGGATAGAAGCAGCTATGAAAGCAGCAAGTGGAATTGAAAACTCCTGTGAAGCCCTGCACCAAGAGAGCCCAGAGTGCTATGGACAGACTGGTGTTAGCCCGGACTCCATGGAACTGGGCCATGGTTGGGAGCGCTGGCAAGCTAAGGTCAATGCTAGAGTGGCTTGTGCTGTCCATGTTTGAACTGTACCTGACCTCTAAACAAAGAGGAGATTTGAAGTTCTAGGGCAGCCAGTATCTTAACCTTCATCTGTACAAATATTTGTCCTGAAAAGTAGAAAACGTATTTGGAAAAAATACACATTATAAATATTCATGTTAATTTCCATCTGTATGAGCCATGGACACCACAGGTCATTTCACAGAACTGGAAATGTCCTTACTAGGTACAAAGCCACAATAACACAACAGAGGGCTTCTGTATAGGAGGGCAGTGGCTCCTTGGTTGCTATCATTTTATTTTACTGAAGATTCCAGGTGCTGATGCCATAGAAACAGCATTAAGACACTAAAACTCCAAGAGGTAATTCTCATTGCTGCATCTAATGTTCGGTATTCTACATCATGCTTCACAGTAATGCAGGGAACTGGGCCTATTTTAGCAGCCACATCGGAGGACCACTTTGCAGCTGGGCTTGTCCCTTTCTCCCAGCTGCTTCCTCCAATACCTGATGGATTTTTCAGCCCCTGGTTCATAGATCCTCCCACATTCCCTACCCCAGAAATGCCCAAAGATCTGAAAGTCTAGGAGGAGGGTATTTCTCCTTGTACTCACCACTGAGCCTTTTCAGCTGCAATCCCAGCAGCTGGTGGAATGCAGGTGGTAGACAGCAGTCTGTAATTACTTCAAGGACTGCAAATAGAGGGGGAGAAAAAAGTCCTCAAAGAGATGAAACTCTGGTCAAAATGGAATCAGAAGGAATTTAGCTGTTTACGTGAATGGAGCCAGGATTACCCCTCCAGCCAAGATAAGAGCCTGAAGTTTTATCTATACATTTACTCTTGTTTTCTGCCAGCAATAAACACAGTAAAAAAGTAAGATAAAGATGTATCAAAGAAGCTGACTGTGCTACAAGGGATGTTTCTCCTAGCTTCAGGCCACAAGATTATCTTGCACAAAGCAGTAAGTATGGAAGCCGTTGTGCAAACACTACACACCATTGTTTATTTTGTCCTATCACAGCTAATCATAACCCTTTCAAAACGCTGAGCAGATCTTAAGGAAAGCACCACACTGTCATTGCTGTGGAAGGTAATCACTGCTAGATTGGAGGGTTCACTTAAACCACTTCAGCTGGGGTTTATATGATTTGTTGTGTGGGGCTTTGCAGCTCATCTGCTCTTGAGAATTAAAATTGATTACAGGCAAGGACTGTTCTGAACACGAACTTTGACATACTCCAAGATCTGACTTACTTACCATGCCATACATAACACTGCTATAGCTTTGATACGCTCTTCCTCCATGCTTTGGCAGGGGAGAAGGGCTTCCACACACAGCTTTCCCCCAGGGCTGGTATAAACATCATTAACACTGGGCTGTTCTACTGGAGGGCTGTCAGAAAAACTGGTGATTTTAAGACATTGGTGGTCACAGCTGTCTGTCCTGCTTAGGACAAACACTTATGTTGCCACGGTTGATCAGATGTATCTCAGAAGTTTACAACTCACTGCTTATGGGATAATGTATAGGTGAAGGATCCATTTGAGGCTTTCTTTTACCAGGGATCATCCCAGCTCTGACTGTCTGCCATCTAGAAATCCTCGAGAAATGACCATTTGACCTCAATTAGCCATCAATAATTTACTGATCCAAGAGTCACCACAAGGAGAAAGACGACATTGCTGAGGAAGCCACAAGGACTTGCTGAAGGCCACTGCCTTTCTGGCAGAGCTGGCAGCTCACATGTCTGCACTGTGCAGCCTGAGGTCTGGCATCCCGAGTGAGACATCAGGAATCGGCACCGAGACATTCCACCGAGCTCTGGAGCAGGATTCTGGCAAGTGGCAGTGGGCAACAGCAGGGCTAGGAGGACAAAAGAGCAGCTAGAGATTTCAGCCCATTTTCCCTCACAAGGGTGACATAGGGGCCATGGATGGGGTTTGTGCTCCTTTAGAAGGATGCTGGTTGACAGGTTGACATCCTTCTGATGTTGGGGCCTCCAGAACAGATAAGACTTTTCAAAAAGCTTCCTTCATAATGAAATTTCAACCATACTAGATTTGTTTCCATTTTTTATTTCTGCTTGTTGCAAACACCACAGGTTCAAAGGCACCAAGAATAATCATAGAATCATTTAGGTTGGAAAATATCTTTAAGATTGTCAAGTCCAGCTGTAAACATAACACTGCCCAGTCCAGAAGCTAAAAGGGCATCAGCTTTCTCGGTCCTAGTGGACCCAACATGTTGCAGGGTTCTTCCTTCCCATCATGTGGCCTGACACAAGAGGAAGAGACAGAATTACACAGCTCTCCTCCTCCTCTCCCCACATCCTCCTGTGGACCTTCCGTGGGCACAGGGCACCGGACATAAGCCTGCGTGTCAGCAGGAGCCAGCCTTGTTTCCCTTCTCCTGGCAGTGAATCATCTCCAGCTCATAGCAGGCAGCAGTGGCTAAATGGAAAAAATTTACCTCTTTGTTTATCCCCCACCAGTAACAAAAGGTTTAACCATACCCCAAATCAGCACCTGGAATTGCAGGTTCAGGGCTGTTGTCATCAGCATCCATCCACTTTATTAGGTTCAGGAGCAGGAGGAGCTGAGCTTGTGGAAGCGGGGTCATTTTTCAGCTCCTGCACTTTCTTGGAGCCAGTCACTGCCCTGGCTTTTATGGCTCCAAAGCCAGGCTTCAGCCTGTAAATCAGCCCACTTCTGTCCTGCAGAGCCTGCTAGACAAACTCCCAGCAGAGGTGTGAACTTCCCCAATTAATCTTAATGAAGTGTTAACTTCAAAGCTGAGCTGCAGCCATTTATAGGTTAACAGAACTTTACAGAAAAAAACACCTCCCAACTTGACTGGTTAAAATAAAAAACATCTCCAAGGGGACAGGATTGGTCAAATTTGGGGGTTATTCTGGGATCTGGCAAAAATCCCACTGCACTGGCAGCCTTTGCTCATGCACCACTTCCATCGCAGCTGCATTGTTAGGAGACCAAAGGGTCAGGCAGCCAGACTGGAAAAACTACCATGAATGCATGCTAAAAATATCGCTGGAATGGAGCAGATGGAGCAAGATAAGGAAGCCTGGATGATAAAGGCTGTGAGGAACTCTGTCAGCTTATTGAGCCAAGTGATGACCTTGCTCATACTGTCTTCTACCTTATTCAGGTCAGAGATGTGCAGAGCCAAACTCAAGCCCTGAGCCCGGATTTAATCTCTGTATTTCCAGAATCCTCAGTTATCCAAGGATGCAGATCTCTTACCTGGAAAGCAAGAGAACATGTGTTTCAGATCAGTCTGTAGATGCTTGCAGCATTACCCCTACAGTTCTTCCTAGTGCTTCCAGCCATCGCTTCCATTGCGTTTGGAAGTCTGAATCCTCATCATGAATACTAAGTACGGGTGTCTTGGAACAAGTCCTTCATTTGGAAGAGTTATCAACCTTCTTTCCCTGATACAGTGCCACAGAAATAGAGCCTTTTTAAGGAAGTCTCCCCTGCCATGTCTCTGCCTGATGTGCAGCCAAGGAGCCCACCAAAGAACTGGAGGAGGAGAATGTAGTTCAGGGAACCAGGCAGTGACCCATCAGTTTTTATCCACTTCCTATTCCCAGCATGAGCTGGTTGTTGATTTTTGCATCATCTGTTACTCTAAAACAGGACTAATGTATTGAGCTGGTGTGGTTGTAGGGATCAGAGACAGACCAGTAGCACCCTCCCTGGGCAGGGGGGGGATGTCACCAGGTCAGATTTGCCTGACTTGCTCAGATACTCCACCAAGTGAAAACTCAGGTACCTGGTTTTTAACTGCCAAAGGCAATAGGAAAAGCATCTCTTAAAACAATAGCGTGGGTCTGTTTGATATAGCCCAAAAGCCAAAGCCGCTGTGCTCAGCAATGCTGATTGCATTCTGGATACAAGAACTTAGATGTAAAAGAGGAAGATCCTTCCTGGTGCTTCATTACAAGCTCACATGAAGACCTCTGACTCAGCTGGTTATTAACTGCCAGAACATGCCCACATCTGCCTGTGTAAGCTTTTGAAACAAAAATTTAAGAAAGGTTAAATCCATTATTCCTATTTTGAGAAGTTCAAAAGTAAATGGCTGTGTTGCCATGGATGCTGATTTGTTTATAGTATTGTTTTCTTCTCATTATTAACTACTATCAACTAACAAGGAACAGGAGCTCCCATGCAGCACCATGACATGGCTCTGACCTCCCATGTGCTGCCAGGGTAGTAGCAGGGCACAGCCCCTACAGAGTTTTTGCTTGGCTAACAGGTGGATGCAGGTCAGATTATACAGAAGCAAGCAATAGTTCTTCCAGCTCCACAAGATTTTCTGCAGAATACCTCAAAACCAGCTATGCTCACCAGCATCAGGAAGCAGTTATTTTCACATTGCAAAGTTATTTCATGCTAGCAGTTACTGGGTGTTCTCCTTCCTCTGAAGTGTCCCATTAGAGAAGACAGAGTAACTCTGAGCTTGGCTACAGCACACATTGCCAATAGTGGAGCAGGGTGAGAGGGCTCACTCCTTTTAGGAGCTGTGGGTCATCACTGATGGGGATAGGAAGCAGTTAATTTAACTTACACAGTTATAAGTTAGCTGGGAAAAAAAAAGATCTTTCAGCAGCCTCAGGCTGTGAGATTGTTGAGCTGCTGAGACACTGCTCAGTCATGAAACCAACTTCACAGCTGCCAGTAAGTTCTTTCCTGAGTCAGGGAGGCTCTGTTTTTTTTCCCCAGTGGAATGGGAGTGTTAGTGGATATTTACTGTGACACAAGCTGCGCAGGCTGACAGAGCTCTGCGCTGCCTCTCCTTGTTCTGTGCCAGAAGGGAAAAAAAATTGTTTGTCCCTGCCAGGAACACGCTGCTGATTGCTACCTCATCTCCCATCATCTCCTTGCTGATGCACATGTTCAGGTGGAACAGTTTGGGCTGCACAGATTACACTGTCTTTCTTAATCAGGTCAAGCTCTAGAAAGAGCCAAGCACACAGCAGCTCCCAGTACAGTAATGTTTTCCTGACCAATTCAGTATCCAACTTGAAAGTCTAGGCTGGGCTGCATTCTCAAAAAAACCTGACCTTGACATGTGTGGGAACACAATGGAGTAGCTGTACTGGAGCTTGATTTGTCCAGTACACTCTATACCCTTTGTAATTTTAATTGTATACCCTGTGTTCTTCACTTAGAAGACTTTGTAGAGACCAGAAACCAATTACTAACAAAAAATAATGATTCTGCCTTTTATAGATCAATTATTCATGTTCAAAAACTTTGTGCTATTTCTTCTCTAAATTTATTTTCAGTCACATACTAACAGTAGAAAGGAACAATAGATCTCACAACAGAGCAGTCCTGTTGAGTGGGGAGAAACAGGTGCTTCCCTAAATGCTGCTCTGCAGGGACATCTGTAAATAAGTTACCCTGCTGCACTTTTCTCAGTCTGATTCACATAACAGAGCTTGAGAGTTTAACCCCATCCCAATGACTATATTATTTTGGGTACCAAATCACTAAAGCCATGTAGACAAGTTCTTCAGCATCCCTTGTCTCCTGACTAATTTCAGTACTAATAAGCAGAAGGGTGTGCACTCTTGCCTACTTCCACTTCTGTATGTGGATGTGGAATAAATAAACTACAACTCTTTGTCCCCGAAAGAGATGGCTAAGGAAGGAGTACAGGAGAAGTTGACAGCATAAAGCAGCACATAGAAGGCTAATAAGAACTGATTGTTCACAATTACATCCCTTCAATAAGCGATGCACCTCATACAAAGCTAGCAGATACCAGGTTCAAAACAAAGATGATGTCATTCACTTCATGTATTATGTCAATCACCTTGCTACAGGAGGCTGTGGGTGCTGAAGGTTTACAGGGGTTAAAAGGAAGTCTCGAAAAAAATCAGGTAAGGGAAATTCATTGATAGTTATTAAATATAAGGGCACCAATTCTGGTTCACTGTGCTGCAAATGGCCAGAGATTAGAGGAATGCATTGGGGAAATAGCACTTCACTATCAGCCTGTGCCTATTCAGCTACTCTTGCAATCTTGTATTCATATTTGCTTATCAGGGAGGAACAAGGGCCCACTGCCCCTAAGAGCTGGACACCAAGGGGATAAGATGGCCAGGAGGACAGGGGGGGGCCTCTCCAGCCACAGACCATTCCCACAGTACCTGAGCAAGGCGAGTAGGGCAGGTTCCACCAAGAATCCAGACCACAAGACAAAATCATGGTGATGAGACAGGTCCAGGGTCAAGAAGACAATCCATATGTCAGGGCTAAGTTCAGGTCCAGTGGCTGCTAGGTAGGTCCATAGCAACTAGACAGGACTGAAGTCAAGTCAGAAGATCAGTCTGCAAGTTGAGGTCTGGACTAAGAAGCTCTACAAACAGCTAAAGGCATTGCCAAGCTAGGGGCTAGCATCCCCCCCCAACACAGCTCAAAGCCCCCAGGCTGAGCTTAAATAGAGCTGTGGGGCCATGGGCGTGGGTGAGGACCCAGGTGAGGCCAATGAAAGCTTACTAAAGCACCCATAGCCCTGCCACCACAGTTGGAGAGCAGGGTTCCTGGTCTTACCATGTGGAATTTTCCTATGTATGTCATGTAAGTCCATGTCTGAGTGTATACATTCAGAACTTACTGGCGGTGTGGAACATCAGCCTCACCAGCTGTTTCAATTGGAGGGACAGTGATATAATGAGACCATTAACATTTAAGTAGATGAAGACCAAGCCCTGAAGATGAATTCAAGATCAATAGACTGCAATTGCAACACCTGTATAGAAAACTTCCAAAAGACCCAATATCTTTTACTTTGTCGCACTGATATGTCTCATGTTACATTAAAAAGGCAAGAAAATATTGCATGATTTTCATATGTTGACTCATGGAAAGGGCTCTGTTTGAGTTGCCTGTTGCAGTTGTAGAATATGTGTGATAGTAATGGTTTTCAGCCCTCCGTAACATGGCCTAGATTTTAACAGACTATGTAAAGCCGGTCTTAACGAGAATCATGGACAATCACGTGAATCCCATCCCCTTGCATCTCTGGTCATGCAACGCACTCTGGCAGGGACAACAACAATTTACGGAAAAATAATGGCAGTTATATCATTAATGTGTTAAGCTGCTGAAAATAAGAACACCAACACCAAACTATCCGTTCACTCTTCATGGACCACTAATGATATATTTACCGAAGCTGCTGAGCCATGGGAACATACAGTCCTGTACTTAGTAACGTGAGTCATTCAAATGGAAATTTTTTACTCTGGAATTTTATGACTCTAATTAAGAGCATAAAAAAAATCTATACTAGTTTCATGCTTTTTTGTAACATCTTTGTTTTGAATATTATCTTTACGGTATTTCCATTTATAAGAATCATAAAGGGTAAATGAAATAATAAGAGCCCTACTTGCAAAAAAGGAAAGTTTATTGGCCTGAATTCATGGGTCAATATCCCACAACACATGTCAAATTAAGAAAACAATTATTTTTCTTCTTTTCCTACTGATGTAGTAGTAAACTCTCTTAATTAAAAGTGTCGTTGCCATAATGACAGTCCAGAGTGTTGAGACTTTTGTTGTATTATTAAGTTGGATAAACAAAGTGCATAGAAGGATCTGAGGATGGAGCATCCAAATAAATGCTCAGCAGAAATGGATGACAATCATGACACTGTGAATCCTGCCATGACAAGCTGTTTGTAAGGAAATGGATTTGGTCCATCCAATCCAGCACTTCCTCTCCGTTATGAAAAGTCTCTCAGAAGGGGAAAGGAAAAAATGGGAGCAATGGACTGCAAGTGACAAACTGCAGAGGCAGTAATGACAGCGAGTCTAAATATGCTGCAGAGAACGTTGCTGTATTAGCAGCTCCTAGATGGAAATGGCGAGGCCAAGAGCTAGCTAGAAATGGAGGACAGAAGGAGAAATGACCTGAACATCTACCCACAACTTGATCTGCAGCCAAAGCACAGATGTAGTTTGTATTGGGAGCAGTCAGTGCCGTTACTGCAGTATGTTTGCTGTTCTCTGGGCTTTTGATTCCAGGCTGATGTTCTGTTTCCGTAGAAAAATCATTGTACCTCTACAGACAATGAAAACTGTGAATTATAACTGACCGTGGCCATGGAACAGCTCTCATTCAACAGCTGCTTCTTAGCTTTCATGCTGCTCTTCTTGGTTATTGCAGCTTCCTCCCCATCCTGCCTTGGTTCCTGGAAGAATGCAGTGAAATGCAGCTCAGATTTTTATCCAAGGCAGTTTTTAGGTCTCAGCTTGTTGCCACCACCTCACTCTGGCAGACTTGAACATCTCAACTTACTTTCCTAATTCTGTACCAAACCTTTTCATGTCTGCACATGCAAAAAATGTATTATTTTAATCTGTTATTGTATATTAATAATGTTATTCTTATTCAGGTCATTTTTCTTAATGACACACACAACATCTGAACAGCTTTGCATGAGACAGCATAACTGGATATAGAGATGGTGGGTTAGTGGATGTGGCTGCTGTAGTGTGTTGTCTGTGCAGGTAGTGATGGTAAGACTATGGCTTTAAAATAGAGGCACTTTCAGGCTTGATATAAGGAAAAAAAAAATTACAGGAACACTGGCCCAGGTTGCCCAGAGAGGTGGTGGATGCCCCATCCCTGGAAATGTTCAAGGCCAGGTTGAACGGGGCTCTGAGCAACCTGATCTGGCTGGAGATGTCCCTGCTCCTGGCAGGGGGGTTGGACTGGATGGCCTTGAGGGGACCCTTCCAACCCAAACCAGTCTGTGATTCTATGATTCTAAGATAACTCCCCGTACACATTGTGTTGTATCTTACGTTGTGTCCAAGCTTACTGTCTCTGTCAATCAATAGTTCAATACTCTTTAGTACCAGTTCAGTCAATGTTTTTCTGGCAATAGTTTTATACACCATGGTAATGTTTCTCTCCAACTTCTTTTCCATTTTTCCTCCACTGCTTCCAGCCACCAGGTCAGTGCTTTCTTTAAGACTCAACAGTTTTGTAGACATTCGAAATACTGCTGCCGTGCCGTGCTCAAACAACATAAACCTAGAGCGACTCTGTTCTGGCTTTCCCAAACTGACCCTTTTCTGGCTTTCCTCACACACCTTGTCTTATTACACCTTGCATGAATCTCTCAGCTAGCGAGTTCACCCAGGAGGTGTCCTCTGATTGCTGTGTGATTTGATCTCTGTGTCTTGGAGTGAGTCTCAGGGGCTTCTCGGGTTTGCGGCTGAGATGAGGGGTTTAGTGGGGATTAATGGGGGTGGACGGGAAGAGATCTAGGGCAACATGGCAGAGGATTGGAAACTTGGTTTTATTATGTTGAATGTTAAATTGTGTTGCAAATATTAAAAAAGAAAACATCGTTGGTTTACCATTTTCCCCCTGTATTATATTTTTTATAAATTAAAGATATAAAATACATGGCATATGTAAATATAAAATACTTTCATCTTGATTTGTCATTTAAATGTAGGCCCATCCAGTGAATCAGGTTCTGAAGGGAACTTATTTTCCTGCTGAGAACTGAGTTTTAAAGTCTTTTTGTAGGTTAGCTGCTGTGGAAGTTAGTCTACAGGAGAGCACATCAGCTCAGCAGCACTTCTGACATAGAGCATCCAACGTTTGTACTTGTTTTGTTCACTGCATTTCACTGAACACCAGACAATGTAAAACATCTTTGCTGTAGCCCATCGTTATGTGGTCTCAGCCTCCTGTAACACCACCTTTGTTTCACCAGAGCCCTGATCAAGTCAAGAATTAAACACATCCTTTACAGGAACATTTTTCAAGGAAAGTGAAAATTGTATCTAGAAGGCTCACTTAAGGAGAGCAAATTAATTCTGAAACTTGTCACCTGCAAATACAGCTTAGCTGCTTCTGCTTCATGTATCCTCACTATTGTACAGAATTATCTACAGAAATAACCCCTGATTTCAAGAGATGATGGGCCTGGATCAAGTACTTGAATCTGGGGTGAGACCGTTAGAAACTCCTCAGCCCCAGCTCTGAGATGAGAGCAGCAGGGCTGTCCAGAGTGTGAATAACTGGAATTTATATCAGGGTGACGCTGATGTAATTTGTACAGCTGGGACATCACATGAAAGCCAAAGAAAAATAAGAAACAACACATCCACAAACACAGACACACACAGATTAGCGGGAAGTTTCACCTCAGGAAATCATTGTGGCTCTCTGTTCCTGTCAGTAATGTGTCTGCAAATGTCACCCAGCAGCAATGCATCACCCCATGAGCAGCCCCAAAGCACAGAGGCAACCAAAAGGGTGATGAGAAAGAGATTGCCAAATACTTTTGAAACAAGTCAGGGATTGGACCCGTTGGGAGAAAAATTACGCAATAGGATAAACAGCTTTTGCCAAGAAAACCAAGAGCCGGGAAGTTGCCTGTGCCAGTCCTGGCCACAGAGGAGAAAGCTATTTCTTTGGGAAGGACAGTGAAGCCGGATTCAATATTTGCTTCTCCTCCTTGTCGACTTCCTTCTCTACTTAACGTCTCAGACAACTGAGCTTCTCCAAGCTGGTGCTCACACCAAAGCTTCCCCTGTGAATGGTGTCTGGCTGCACGTCTGTGTGAAGCCACTGAGCTGAATTTTAGTGGGTATACGTGGCATGGGAGAGTAATTTCTCCACTCTAGAGAAGCCCTATTTTCTTCTTTGACCTCACCTTACAGCAAAGCTCGGTGGTCTGCCATTAGAAGAAAGATCTCTTTTATCTTTAGTAAAGACCAACAGTTAGACAAGGAAAAACCACAGGTCCAGGCAAACCTAATTCCATTCTTTGCTCCCTGTGAGCACAGCTTTGCTGCTCAAGAAACAAGAGGAGTAGGGTTGGTAGACCAAGCGAAGTGGTGCACCTTTAAATAAACGTAAGGAAAAACACAGAGGTGCATGGCTCTCCTACAAGAAATGAGACCCATCACTGGAAAAAAACCTGTAGAGTTTCGTCTGCTGGTGTCCTGCTGTTTGTGTTCTGACCTGGAGCCTTCATCCCGGAGAGTCTGCTTCACTTCTGGGGCCCGCTCAGCCTCAGACGCTCTGCCGACATTACCCGCCAGTTTGCCAATCACGACGGTAATCACAAGTCTACGAGGAAATGAAGTCACAACAGTAACTGGAATAACTTCAGAAAAGCCTTCCGTGAGGCAGCGGGGACCGAAAACCGTTACCGGCAAGGGCCGAATTAGAAACAGTGGAAAGCTCTGTATCTCATTACAAGCTGCCACAATATACGGATTAAAAGGATTGATCTGGTTGGTGGTGCCGTGCGCTGCTCCAGGTGGGCTGAGGAAGGACTTGGCTCGGTGGAGTACTCGGAGAGTTTTAACAGGTTAATACTGGCAAGTTTATTTAATACACTGAGCTCAGTTCCTGTTGGCTAATGTTAATGTTGGCACCATTAGGCTGATGAAAACACTGTGCAGATGTCCTCTGGTGATCCAGTCCCTCCCCAACACTTGTAACTATCAGATAATAAACTCTTTTTCCACGGTTGCTCTGGTTGGTGATTCACTGAAGATTACTTACACTAGCTCTCCGCTTCCTTTTGTAATGCGCCTGGGCTCCTTACCTAATTCCGTACTTTCTTCTCAGCTGCTCTCCTTCTTGGCCAGTCGCAATTTCTCCGGGATTTCTGCAGAAAGTGGGGCTGAGCTAGGAGCACAGCAGGCACGGGGCCGACTGCCTTCCCGGCTGGGGCAGGGCTGCTCTGGGAGCGCGGGGGGGGAAAGCTCCGGAGCAGCAGTGGCAACTGGCACACTCCTCTTCTCACTATTTTATTTTAAATTGCTACGAATACTTCAGCTTGCTGGATTTTTTTTATTCTTTTTTCTTGATTTTTTTCTTCTTTAGGAGCTTTTTCTCCTAACTAAACTTGTCTTATTCCTATACCCTGTTAATATTTACCAAATGTGACATTGAAACATGATTATAAATTTAAGCTCCTGCCTTATTTAAGCCTCCATTTAGAATACTCAAAGCAAATCACTATTTTCCTATTGGAGTTTAATTAGTTCTTGTCCATTAGTTTTGCTTCTAACAAATTTTGCTCCTTACTCCTGCTTTTAATGATGCTCACCTTTCCTGTAACCATTGCTAATGAAAAATGAAAGGTAGATGCTGAGAAAACAGTGGGTCCTTATAGGTGGAGGTATGAAAAAAGCAATCTGTAGCACAATCACGAGCTGTAAGAGCCTGAAGGTGTGAGGAACAAAGGCAAACCTTTGTTCCCTGAAGACTAGTGGCATCACATGGTGGGAACACTCTTCTAGTTCTCTTGAGAGCAACCTCTAGCATCACCGTGAAGCCCGGAGCAGATTTTAGTTGCTCTGCTCACTCACATACCTCTTCTTTTCCAGCTTAGGGAGAAGTTTGGGGATTCTGGAGCGTCTCGGCTTTTTAGCATTATTCTGCAAAGGCCTGTATCTGCAGGGTGGGAAGCAGACTGTGCAAGGGTGTGTTGGAAGCAGTTTTAGTCCCCTGGCTGTAGCTGGAAGGAGGAATGTGGGTTTCGTAGCGTTCAGACAGCTCCCAACCTGGGCGTGTTGTCTGCTCAGTGCCCAAGTTCCAGGCTTTCCTCTGTATTTTCGTTTTATGGGAAGGAAATTTGGACGTGGGGGCCAGATTAAGGTCACTGTGTGCTATAATCAGATTCTGGGGCAGGATAATCAAGGACCAAGACCCCAAGATGTCCAGTGGTATGTCCCCACAGCTCTGCCGAATTGTCCCCTGGTAGCAGTCCTCATTGCCCGTGGGGTACAAAGCCCTTGATGTGATCTGCAGCAACCAAGCTGCTCCTGCGGTGCTGATTTTTCTCTGATTTTCAGCTGCTAGAGCATATTAAATAAGTCTTTTCCCAGTATTACTCTTCCATGCAAGCCCCTGCTTTAGTTGCCATAGGGATGGCTTGTGACTGCGACTGGCAGGGATCTCAAGGCCATCTCTCTGGTGATGTGATGTCTGCTGTCAGGGAGTGAAAGCCCTTACTCATTTGCATTTCACAGCTACAGTGGTGTTTATTGCCAGCGTCAGAGCAGAATAAAAGAATGATTTGTTTTACTTAATTTATTTTTCCTTGCAGGCCAGTTACAATTGTATTTTATATTCCTTTTGATAGAAGTCAACATAATTCAAGCCTAGAAACTCATCATCTGAGGCAAGGAATATGGTGTTGACCTTATCTCCAGCCTAAAGATGTCATACAGATTTTCAGGAAACATAAAGCCTAAGGAATCGATCTGTGCACGGGGGAGATGAGAACCGATCTCTGCGTGGTGGGTGGCAGTGGTCAACTGTGCACTTCAAAAGGCGTTCTGGCAGAAGGGCATCAGTCCTTTATACTCAGTAGAAAATGAGGAAAGCAGCCTTTCTTCCACTGCATTGTTTTAGTTTGGAAAAGAGTATGTTGACAGCATTGTTACTTAATTAAAAATATTTTCAGCATGAGATGTGATAAATACGAACCTCTGAGAAGAGAAATAAAGGGAATATTCTAAAGAATAATCTAAACTATGTGTGATTCGTGTTTCAGCAAACAATTCTAGGGAATTTGTCCTTATTTGTTAAACAATAGTATCCAGATAGAAATATAAATGAAATATCCTACTTTTCTGTACCACTTTTCATTATAACAACTCACCAGGGCTGCATCTGGCACTCCAGATGCACTTTCCCGAGGACCTCTGCTGTCTTTTCTTGCAGCAGGATGGGAAATGGGAGTTTTGTTTTGGTGGTCTTGAGGAAGGGAATGAGTTTCCACTTGATGCCTCTTCCCCAAAAGCTAGCAGTTACGTGGAATTTCCTTCTCCAGAGCCACTGCACACAGGAAGGGCAGGGACCGGGGACCGGACCGTGAGGCTGAAAAAGAAGAAACCAGGGACCAGCTATTTCAGCGTGCAGCGACCCTTCTTCACAGGACAAGGGAAGGCCTGTAGGCCCCGTGGCATCCCTCCAGCACTAATTTTGTAGGCATCGTGATAATGAGTGTGGGAGAAAGTAATGGATTATACTAATGCCTAGTCCAGGGAAGGCTGAAGGAGTTTTGTTGTTGAGTGGCTTTAGCTGAGCTCTTCCAGGAGGAAGAGGAGTGCCGATTCACATGCTTTTGCTTAGTTTTGTCTTCCACACGAGTCTCTGAGATGATGGAGAGGAAAAAGTGTAACTGGAAGAATGGATATTATTAGTGACCTCCGAAACCATCTTTCAAACTTCTTTCAGATTAATTCTCCAAGTTAACTTGGCAGAGAGTAGGGCTGTGTTCCATTTCTTGTCCATCTGAGTGTATTTAAGACAGGCCATGTCTAAAAATTAACTTCAGGACCAGCAGTGCTTTCTGACTGTGGATTACATCCAAGCATGCAACTTTCTACTTTTTTTCTCCTATATTCTGGTCTCCATGGGAAGGAAATGCAGGCAATTGCTCTCTGTGCAGGTTTCCAATTGAGCAAGACCGCACGAAAAATCTGTAAAGCACCGGCCCATCCCTCTTGAGAAAACAATTGTCATCATTTCTCTGCCATTCTTTGCTGGTCTTAATCATTTTATTCCTCTTCTATCTTTTCATTGCTTTCCTTCTTCATCGCTATCTTTGCTTTCTCCTCTTCTCCACCTCATCTCACCTCCTGCTCCACCCTCCTTCTGCCCTGGCTCCCCTCAGTATTTGCCATGCTATTCCTCACGTGGGTGAAAAGTCCCAGCTGAAGAGACAGGGTCTTGCCAAATAACTGGGAAGGACAGACAGGGAATAACTAGACTCTTGTCTGCAAGCAGCAGACAAACAGAGGCTGCGTCGCGTGGCAGAGTAGAAAAATGATGCTGTACCAGCAAACCCAACACCGAGAATGCTAAGGCTGAATTGAAGAGATTCGAAATGCCCATGCTATCGAAACTGGGTTCCACTGACTGACTGAGGAAGGCAAAAAGCTTCCCGGCTTGACAAATCAAAATGTAACAGCTACATCCGTGAGAATGAACACGGCTGAGTACAGCACTCGAAACTCCACAGGACGTGCTTGTCCTGCTCCTGGTTCTTCTGTGTGTGCTACGTCCTTGGAAACTGCGCAGCCCTTGTGAAGCAGGAGACGTAGGGGAGAATAAACATTTGTATAGCGTGTGACTCACATAGAAACAAAACTGTCCTTGCAATTAAAGTCCAAGAAAGCATCCTAAAACCCCTTTGACTGAAGTATCTCAGGATACCCAGTGCATGCTCGGTAGCTGATAACACAGCTGCTAACCGCAGGCTCTGGGCGGTTTTCTGAATCCAGCTTGCACAGTGTTTGAATAGAAAACTTGGTTAAAGCATGACAACTTTCCATTGAGAGACTTCCCATCTCACCCAGAGGTCGATTTACATTTTAACCCTCCTGACTGTGGTCGTATTTGCTGTACTAGCGTTCGCGGACAAACCTGGGGAGCTCTGCGGCTAAGAGTGCCTCCTGATTTCACGTGGATCGCTGGCGCTTTGAGCAGACATTTACCAGCAGCTGGGAGCTTGGAGATACAGTGTCTATTCTTTCCTTTCACATTTGCCTACGGAGCTGTAAATGTCAAAGCCTTTCAAGTGCCCCTCAAACAAAACGAGTTAGTAAATCAGCAAACGTGGCACCGCACACACTCATGCGGTGCATGTTAAGCTACTGTACTTCATTCATTTCTTTCTCCAGTGGCTCCGTGAGAAAAGAGAGCTCGCTGAGGCGCCGAGATGCTGTAGTCATTTTGTTTGTTTTTTCACATGGCTACTGTTCTTGTTTTGTTTTTTTTTTTTCCAAAAGCTGCGTCAGATGTGCTTAGCATTCAACTCAACTAGATACATTGGATGAAAAGGCTATTTTCTCTTCACTGATGAAATATAATTGAACCCACTTATAATGAACTCACACACCAAATAATGAAACTCTATTTGTGTGACCGGGGCTCTTTTCCGAACCCCGCAATTCCCATTCCCCTAAGGGGATGGTTTATGCACATTTCCACCAGTTTCACTGAGATCACAATTTGGCACGTCAGCTTTGCTTGAAAACGCGAGTTCTTCATTGTCTGTATACCAGAGAGAAGCAAGCTTGTAAAAAGAAAATATAAAGCGTAGGAGCAGTTTAATTAGCAATCCGTGTTATTTGCAAAAAGCCCCAGCCTGGCTTTGCTGAGGAAACCATTTCTTTAGCACACAGTTTTTTTCCAGTCTTCTCTTCTTTCAGTTTTATTGTTCCATTTCACTGCGACTCGTGGTTTACTGGGTGTCCTCTTTACCTTCAACCTGTTTAAAGTTATCTACTGGAAATTCTCCAGGAAGCTGCCAGTTTTGGCACTGCCCTGCGATCTATTCCCTTGAAAGCCGTAAGGGCCTTGTTAAGGAGGGCAACGGCGCAAAGCAAACATGGGTATTGTGTCTTTGGGGCTCCTGCAGAGATAAAACTCTCCCTTTGGTTCAAATATGGGAAGATGTCCCCAACCTCCTTTGTGTGCGAGCGTTGCGGATAAGCAGGGTGCTTCGCCAAAAAGTCTCTGCGTGACCTCATGTGCGTATCTGGAGAATGTCAGAGCTGCTCGCTGAAGATAAGGAAGAAGACACGGCCCCAGACAGGGAAGATGTGGAAGGAAGGGTGGGCAGCACTGTCTACACATGCTAGATTTCTGGAAAAATAAATTTATCGTGCGCTTATTTGAATCTGACTGCCTAGAGCTGTGCATTTCTGTTCCTCTGAGCTCTGCCCTGGGGGAGTTGGTGTGCGAGAAAGTCAAACCAACTGAAGGATGCTTCCTTTTTAAACTGAGGGATGTGCTTTTTCTGAGGTGCCATAAACCTGGGAAATTTGGGAACTCAGAAAAAAAAAAATCACTTAAATTTGACCACACTGCCACTGCCTGTTACCAGCCCGGCATTTCCATCAGCCAGGTGGAAGCAGGCTGCTCCCAGCCCGTGGTACAGCGGAGCCACAGGATTTTATCACAGTGTCGTTTTGGGAGACGCTCTGGTTTGTGACTGGTGTCTACTTTTGATCTCACACAGGAATGGATGGGTATGGCTTCATGCACCTTATTTAAAATGAACATCAGGGGCAGGTGTATGTGTCAGGGCCTCAGGTGGCCTTAATGGCCCTGAGCAGCCTCACCTGGGCCTCACCCACGCCCTGACCATGGGCCCTGGACCCTATTTAAGCTCATTCTGGGACCCTTGTTGTTGGCTGTGCTGTGGGAGTGTTGGTCTGCAGTCTTGGGTTGAAGCTGTAGGTAGCTTATCTAGTCTGATCTCTTTTTGCCTTTGAGGGGTTTCCTGGGCTGTCATGTTGGTGGTAACCCTCCTACTCCTGGGGAGCATCCCTTCATCCATGTGAGTAAGAGTGCATGAGCTGACCCTGTCTGATTCAGACCCCAGGTTCTGAGAAAGGGCATCAATTTTTTGAGCTCTTCCTAAAACAAAGATCACTTATAATGCTTTCTGATTTATATGGCACCTCTTTCCTGCTGTCACGTGGTCATTCTGACAAATGGACAATACCTGAATATGTATTTCTATAGCTCTCACACTGCTTTCACTAAAAAGCTATGCTTCCCCCTATCTAATTTTTTTTTTTTCCACTTATAAGAATTACTGTTAGCAAATAGGTGTGGACTTTAACTTTTGGAGTGAATGAGCAGTTCTAGTTCACAGGAAATTATCATCTTGGCAAGTGAAGCAGACAGCTGTGTGAGTTAAAATGGCACAGTGGGTCTGGCTGCTGACAGACCACATCTGTCAGACTGAAGATGAAAGTGGCTGTACCTTTGTTAAAGCACCGTGTAGGCTGAGGAATGCTATTGTTAGTGTATCTATGCTGATCTGAGAACAAAACTGAGATGGAGAGGAAGGTGTCTGGGGGCTCCCCACCCTTTCTGGCTATCAGCTGGGGAAGCAGAGGGGTTGCTGGATGCTGCTCCCCAATGCCTGTGACCACAGGGGAGGCAGCACTGGGGAAGACCTGCAAGACTCACTGAACTTCTTTTTCTTGGGCTCCTTGGCTTGTTTGAAGGATCAGTTTATTGGTACTGGTCTGTAATTGACACCTCATCAGATTGGGTTTCAGATCAGGTTGAGGCAAGTCAAGTCCCTTACTACTCTTGTCTTATTTTGGAGACTGCTTAGAGGTTAGAATAGGTGAGCAAATACCCTGGCTGAGTTCACTCTGGTAGGTGACTTATTTCCCTTATTATCCAGGGAAAGAGCACTTTGGAGGTCCTGCTGAGATGATACAAGCGAAAATGGTATGTTAAATAAAGATGGAAAATAGTAGCAATGCCTAGCAGCAAGCTGAGCAATGGTCCAGTGAGGTCTATGCCCAGGAATTTCCTGGTTTCAGTGTTTTACTGCTGTTAAATAGAGCTTTAGCAGAAATCCTGACTGCAGCCGGTCTAGCTTCAGGCAAGACTGAGCTTCTTTAAATCAGTACTAAAGAGGGCTATCAGCTGCTGATTATCAATCAGCAGAGAATTAAAGTGTGAGGGAGAATAAATATTGCTTGTCTTTTGAGATGAATTAGTCTCCATGTCCTGCAGCCTGGCTTCTGCAAACTGCTGGGAGCCACAGACGGGTTTCCCCGTAGATGCACAGCTTCCCCCACGCCTCAGCAGGGGCTGGGAGTTAGAGTGGCAACTCTCGCTTTGGTTTCAAAGAAAATGACATGGCACTTCAAACTGAGTGTCGTGAGCAAGGATGAAGGGCTGTTAGTTATTGCTCTGATGAAGCTAATCCAGTCCGAAGGAGGATAAAAGGTTGCTTAGCAATACTTTAGCAATGACCAACAATGCTTTACCAGGCTTTTACTGTTTACTAAGACTTTAATACTGGCTCAGTGGGTTTTTAGTGGAATGTTTTTACTATTTTTGTAATGGTTTTTCCCCTCTTGAGAAGCTGTCAAACTCATCACATAATGAACAGGCAGCAGTCAGCAAGCATTTGATTGCTGATCATGTGTTGATTTTTGGCCTGACCTCATTAAGATTCCTTATCTCTACCTTCTCTTTCCCTAGGAGTTCTTAAATTAGCTACAGAGATTAGATTATTTAAGTGCTTTTCGTATATATGCCTCCTAGTCTGTTTGTTTTTCCTAAACCACCCCTTGTCCATGTGGAAGCTCATTTCTGGTACTTCAAGCAGAGATGTGCTGGGGAAGAGATTGTCTGAACCAGCCCAGAGTCACATCTCAGGACGTTATTCTGGTCTGCTGTAAAGCCCTTTAACAGGGCAAAGTGTGTATTATTCCATTTAATATTACTTAGCAGCATAAATATGAAGAAAAGTTGCCTTCTTGATGGCAAGAGACTACCATGTGCTGTGCAGTACACTAACATAATTTCCCAAAAATCATATATTGAGGGCCAAGTGCTCTGTTCATGGTTTTTGGTACTCAGATGAAAAATGCAAGTACACATGAAATAAACTTGTTCTTTTCTCTGCTGGGGTATCTGAGTCATAGCTGTCACTGTAAAATGTATAGGAATATGTTGGGGAAAGGAAAACACATTAAAGCTGAGGAGTGCATATGGGTTCTTTAAGCACTCCCTTTGGTGGTATCTACACTCTGGAGCTGATGCTATCAAGGGAACCAGTAACAATATGGTAATCCCCAGCAAACATAGCTCACATTTTAACTGTGTCCAGAGACAAGTGTGTGCAGGCAAGTGCCTTGGTGGGATGTCATTGCATGGCACAGGTGAGCCCTGTGTGTCTTGCCAGATACCGTTACCTCCCTGGCCTGAGAGGAAGAGCCCTTCTGCTCCAGCTGGGAACAGGGATCCCATTTAATCAGAAGACTTGTGGCAATATGGGGGGTTTCCATATGTTTGCAGCCAGTGTTCCTGTAATAGCCGTGTATGAGTGTGCAAGCTCCTGGTGCTTGCTCTGAGCTGAGATTGCTTTTTTAATTGTCACAGGAATGTATGTATCTCGGATTATTCACCCAGGATCCGGAGTTCTTTCAGTACTAATTCCACTAATTGCTTAAATTTTGCATACTTAGAAAATGCACTGAACTGAATGTCTGGTAACTGAACTGGGAGAAGGCAGCACAGAGGAGTCTCCTTGGATTGAGTCATGGGGCACAGCCTGGGTTTTGTGGACCCATGAGGAGGGCACAGGGGCTGAGATCTTCCCCTCTGGGGTTCGGTGAGCTGGAACGGTGCTCCTGGTGTACCCAGTGCTGTGCCAGCTGCCCTGTCACCCCTTTGTCATTGCGCTGAATCACCTGGGGAAGGTTTGGTGGCCAGATGCTGTGGAGCAGAAAGTCGGCTCTGATCTTTGATGGTCACAGAGGGGAAATGAAGAAAGCACCTTCTCCCTTTTGAATTTTCTCTAAATTCATAGTCTAGCTCTAATCTCAATAGCACTGACATGGAAAGGAAGAATGGGAATTTTACTTTGAAGTTAAAATTCAGGTTTTAGTTTTTCCCAGCTCTGTTATTAGTATTACCCCAAAATCCAGTTCCAAAAGCCTCTGAATTTAGCAGACATCACTTGAAACCTGACTGTTGTCCTCTAAAACCATGGCTAGACAACAAAAGTGACTTACTTAAATGTTGTCTTTCATCCTTTAGCAATGATGTCAATTAGAGCCTGGAGCGCAGCAGAGAATTAAATGGTGATGTTTCCTGTGAGCTGTCAGCATCTGGGTCTCCCTGAGAGTTCTTCAGGCTGCTTAAAATTGGAAAGACCTCTTCCAGTTTAGATTTAAACAAGAGAATCACTTTACCACTAACCTCATAGCGCTGTTAGTTAATGATGTCAGCTCAGTGTGTCAACACAGCCATTTCACTAGTATTTTATTGCTGGTATTTTTATAAGGTAATTGTCTAACTATCTGTGGGAATCCTTCAACACAGCTATTTCTGCACGTCTGCTTTTAGATAGCCTCATGAAATCAGTATTTTGGTGCCTTCTTGGTATGTGTAGACTAATGAAACCCAATATATTAATATTTTCTACTCATTTTTTCCAAGCCTGTCTTTCTCAACGGCCCTTTCTCAGTGAGTACAGATGTCTGACACTGAAGGGTCATCTGAGGCTTTGCTAATCCTCTGCTATACCTGACTGCAGCCAGTCCATAACATTTATTACCTGACTGTGAGGTGTCCTGAGCTTAGTAATGGTGAGAAGAAGGGAAAGCCACACAATAACAGCAATATGTGTGAGACTTAGCACATTCCCAGCAAAAACAAACCTCCAGTTGGAAAGAATGATGATGATGATGGCACACTCCATAAAATAAAACCAAATTTGGAGCAGGTTTGCTGGTATGAGCCTCCTGTTGGGCAATGAACTGTGATAATTTGGGAAGTTTCACTCAGCCGAGCTCAGTAACAGGGATATCTGCAGCAGTGTCAAGCTCAAACTCCATTTGGTAGCTAGGTTTTTTTCTCTTTGCCTTCCTTAGAAATATAAAGAAAAGAACCGTCTGCATCTAGCATAGGGGTAACAAAAAGCATCACTAAATTTCTGATTTGCCCAGTGGGGTACCCAGAGCCAAAGTGTTGGAGGCTGCCTGAGGATTACACAGGTGTGCCAGGTGTTGCATGATGCTCCTCACTGAACATCACTGGCAAAGGGGTTGGGAGGTGGAGTTTTAAAATGGAAAGGGTTTTTCTCCCAAGTATTTTTAGGAAAGGGGAGAAATGGGGGGGATGTGGTGTTTTCAAGAGAATGGGTAGGTGAGGGAGGAAGAGACAGGAATACTCTCAGAGATTTCTCTTTTACAGGGATTGTCTGCCTATGCAGAGGAACAAACTTCAGAGCAGAGGACTAGACATGCAGGGAGGGATTTTAATCCCACAGAGGTAGGAAAATGTGCTTGGGGTATGTATTATTTGTCTAACTTTTTATATTCCTTGTGCTAGCTGAGCTGAGTTTGTTTTGGAGCCGGTCCACCGGCTGTACGCGTGTTGCATACCTTTGCCCTGCAGCTCGGAGCATGGGCAGGGCGGGAGCCCTCCCAAAGCACAGGACTGAATAGTTTGGATGGTTTAGCGAGCTGAATCATCTCACGGAGGGGTCAGACAGGCAAGGTGTGAGGAAATTGGTAGGAATACTTGGCTGGGACCAGCATTGCATCTTTCGGTGACACTGAGCTGTTAATGTGACTCAGGTACCTCATGTTCCTCACCCTTAGACACCAGTGCTGGGGTGAGGAACAGAGGGGAAAGTCTAAGACAGTAGAAGGGCAGTTTCTGATTCAGACATGGTATTTGGTCTCAAAACCAGCAGACTTCCCAGGATGTTATTGCAGGGCATCTGTTTACCTAGCCACTTAAGACCTGCCCATCATGCTTCAGCTATATTTGATATTTCCCCATTCCATCATGCAACTGTTTGGGCAATTTTACGGTAAAACTCAGTGAGGTAATCCAAGTTAAACTGTGGCACCTTCCACCCTTGTTTTAAGGCTTTTTCCTGGGGATTTTCTCAGACTGGAGCATTTCTGCATCAGTGCCACCAGCCCAGACAGCTGTGGACTGTGGCAGAAATCATTAAACTGGCTTTGCACTGAAGAAACCATTCTGAGTAATTATATTTGGGTTATAAAAGGTAGCTAGGCCACATCTGCTGAAGTTAGCTGTAAGTTCAACCAGGGCAGACATTCCAGCCTGAGGAATTTTCCTAGAGCTTTGTGAGACCAGTTCCCCTGTGCCCCAAGTCATCTGGGAGGTAGATCCCTTCAGGGGTCAGCCCGTCCAAATTGTGGATTTACTGAGGGTTTATTCAGCCTACATAGTCACTGGGCTGCATGTAGAAAAACAGATACATTGGGTTAGCTCCATAGGGCAAAACCTCAACCCAGACAGGGGAGACCAACAGCAAGGTGACAGCTGATGTTGGTCTTGTGGAAAAAGAGCTGTGTGTCTCTGCCTTTTGAAGCAGTCCTGTGAGGAGCTATTTAAGCTCTCTGAGATGGACCTTGAGGTAGTCCTCCTACATAAGAGCAAATTTTACTTGTTCCTGCTTGCCACCAGGCATCTTGTGATAAAAGCAGTGCCATGGTTCAAGGTGGAAACTTCTCACCTTGCACCATTCCTGTGCTGAAGATAGTCATTACTGGGGCTGGGGGGTAGAGGTATCAACGTCCCCAGATGGCCTTTCCTCCCTGTTCTATAATCAGAACTCACCAGCTGCCCATGCACTTCTCCCCCCAAAAACTGAGGGTACAATAGTTGTGTTTCTCAGTTTCTTGGCTTTAGCCTGTAGCCTGTTGGCAAACCTTCTGCTGTACATGGAGACTTCAGTAACTTGGCTTTATTGGTGTGGATGGGGGTTCACCCTGGGAGGCAGACCCCCACCAGCCAGGCACTCTGGTATCGGCTGTGTGGGCAGCAGTTTCCTGCTGGGTCTGAGCTTCTGTAAATGGGCTGGTCGCTAGCTCAGCTGAAGCCCAAGTAGAAGACTTCAGTAGGATGGGAATAAACTTAATAATGTGTAACTTGCAGGGGAAATAAATGTTATACCAGCTTTGCAACTGGATTGTTTATTTAATCTGTGGAGTAGATGCATGTTTTTCCTTGAAAGCTACTCACACAATAGAGAAGTTACTGTAACTAAAAGAGTTTTCAGAAGACATGCATAATATTGCCAGGGTTTTGAAATGATTTTCTTTCTGAGCATGCACATATACCTCGTTTCAAAGGAACTTTAGAAGAATCAGCTTCATCAGATTTACTCATCAGCTGTTGGCTTCAAAGGAAGGGCTGCTTGTTTTAAGAAAATACAGCTATTAACTAATGCCTTTACGTTTCTTTGATCTTTGCCAACAAAATTTCTTTCTTGGATTTTTCCTGTAGTCTTTCTTCCATTTACAGTTTGCGGCATGCTCACTTATTTGTTCCTGGATTAGTTTCCAATTAATTATCAGAGCCAGTTACGAAAATTGCCATCCAATATGATAAAAAGGCAATTTCAGCAGAGCTGTAAAAGCAGGCAAGCACTGTCTCCTTTCATGTGGTTTGCCTTTAACCTAAACTGCCCCGAAGGTAAAAGATGAGGAGATGAACTGCTCCTTCTTTCTGATGGGCATTTGCAGTCAAGTCGGATGCTCAGACAAAGCAGGAAGCACTTTGTCAATAATAAATCAGGTGTCCTGAGGAGGAGGAGGCGGCCACGGGGGCCCCAGTGATGTGTTCCTCTGTTATTAGTACCTGCTCAGCAGGATTAATGTCTGATGTTCTCTGAGGCAAGTCAAACATAAAAGCTTGAGCTTGGATGGAAATGCCAGGATTGGCTCGGAAGCGAGTGCTGCGGGTGGGGTGGTGCGGTGGTGGAAGGCCTCTGCGTTCCCCAGCAGAACCAGACGAACTCCGAGCTGGAGTTGGGGAACGCGAGCTTGTGTAACCTCCCTGCACACAAAGAAATGCAATTGCACTTCACATGCTTGAAAATACATCCCCTAACTGCTAGTTTGAGCCTGTGTTTCCAAGCCTTCGGTAAAGTCCCTAAGCACTGCATATTTGATAACCACAGCTTTCCTGTACAAGGATTATTTGGCTTTGCATATTTACATGATGTACTATCAGAATTAAACCCCTCCATCTGTATGAGGAGCAAGCGGTCTCAGGTCAGTCTTCTGCGTCGAACATGTGTCATGGCGGTTGGATCCGGTCGCCCCCTTCGTAAACCTAAACGCTGTTATCACCCTTCCTCTACTGCTCGCAGCCATACAGCAGCTGGAGTATTTTATTTTAGAAGGCTGCTCAATCTCTTTAGCTCTGGTCAGACCAGGAGCTGGCAACACTTCATTTTTGCTTTCCTGGTTGCTACCAGCAGTGGAACTTGCATGGGTGGCTGATGGCAAGGTGTCTGTGGTAAACACTCACATGTAAAGCAAACACAGACCAGAGACATGGGGATGAAGAGCTGGAATGCTGCTGCTAATGCTTTCCTCCTGACTTGATAAATGGCAGATTTTATTCTCTAGAATGATATCTCTAGTGCTTCAGTTATTTATATTTTTTTTTTTTTTGTAAAACACAAGCAAAATAACTTTGGTGCTGTAATGCTATTTAGCAGGACAAATCAGGATCTAAGGAGATCTGTGTTTGAAGAGCTGGAAAAGGGTGACAGGCTGGTAATATCACCTGGAGCTGCTGTAGCCAAATCTTACATGGCATCTTCATTAGAGCCCCTGCAGCATTAATTACTCAGAAAACTCATTTGTGGGCAATGACAGTTCAATAAGGAAGTGTGCTGAGCTGAAATAGAAATTGTAATGCTTGCGGAGAAAATAGCTTTTGTATGCTGACTGCCCACAGGAGCAGAACTGCTGACTGGAACCCCAAGAGATTACAGAGGTTATCGGGCAGGGGTGTGCTGATTACCTGCCATAAAGCGCTCGGTTCGGCTGAGCAGACCTCCACCCCCTGTAATTTTCCCTGACTAATGATTATGGGTTTTGGCTTTAATTCTGCTGTCTGCTCTGCGTGCAGATGGACACCTGCACTGACTGCAGCCAGAGGAGAGGAGGAACCCATGCTCAGGAGCGATTTTGTTTTGTGGAATGCCACAAATCCTTTCTGTTTTGGTAGCAATGTCTCTGAGCATCTCTAAGCTTTATCAAGTGAATGGTAGTTCGAGAGTGTGGTTAACCAAGACCACGGGGAACAGCATTACTGTTTCCTAAATCTAAGTAACATGAATGTTTCCATAAATACCATATAGCATTTCCACACGGGTTAGAAACTGTAGTTGAAGTATGGAAAGTGAAATTGTGACAGGCTTATGTAGGTCATTAGCTATCGGGGTTGCCAGATTTCCCTTGTCTGGGAGAGATAGTATCTTGGCTTGAACCATAGTTATTGTATCTCTGGGCAGAAAGACCTTAAGAGGTTAGGTTGGCTGAAGCTGCAAGGAGTTTTCCTTTCCATTTCTCGTTAGGAGCCAGTGGATGAAAAGCATAAGCAGCAGGATAAAGGATTGCAGGATGATGCTGACCTTGGGCCGCCAGATGAAGAATGGGGAGTAGAGGTGGGGAAAGGGAAGCAATGACTGTGCAGGACACGGATGGGAGACTGAGTGAATGGAGGTGGTGGGCTACCCAGGAAAAAATGAGTCAGTCAAGAGCGACCCATAATTGGGAAAGATGTTTGGAGCGATGCTGTGAGTTGTGGAGGTGGACGTGAATCCATGATGTCAGGTGAAGGTCAGTGCTTAAACCTGTAGAAGCATCAAATGTGGGTCAATGAGGGGGAACTCAACTTGAGCATGAGTGCCAGCCTGCCACTTATTAAAAGTAATGCAACAACTTAATCTCTACTTTGCTTTTGTAAATTAAGGTGTTTTCTGGGATATAAATATGAGCTGGTGTCTGTGCAGGCAACGGGGAAAAATATAGCTTCATTGCTTCAAGGATGTACTGGCAGGCACAGATTAAAACCACGGTTTTACAGCACCCTTCTAATTCAGATCCCACCCAACTTGTAATGAATCCTGATTATCATAATACTTGTTACAGCACTCGTGTCAGGCTGAGTTCAACAGCATCTGCTGCTAGGTATGTGCTGAAGTATTTTGTTGAGTCAGGGCCTTTATATCTTTCTATATTTTAGGTCAAGCATCTAATTTTAGCTAAGTTTCTTATTACCTTCTACTCTTACCTTTGCATATATGCACAATATAAGTTTGATACTCAGTAAAATGGGTACCACCTATGGTCAAATTTAACTGCAGTGAAATCAAGGCACTGCTTGGGCTTCATAGCAAAATAAACTTCTCGTTCTTGAGAGCTGCTGAGAACCCTTTACAAGAGGGTGAGATAAGACCCTGTGTGCAGCCTTTTACCTCCATGTGGTAGGAGAGGATTCATCCATCCATTTTTGGATCAAATTCAATGGGAAGGATATGTAGGATCTAGAGAGGCTTTGCTGCTGGAGGACATGGTGGAGGCAGATAGTGAAGCCTGTATCTGGAGTCTGTATTAGCTTTCATTTGAAGTTTTTTCTCCTTGTCAGAGGCAGATTCTTTAAATCTAGGATCTGTACACAAATCCCTGCAGTCAGTCCTGTCCTGTGCAGGTGTTAATGCTGACATTAGGCTTGGAGACTTCCTTCATTGCTTGGCAATACGTGTTCTGCCGTATCTTTCTGACGCAACCATTAAATGAACAGCTTCCTTTAAGTGCACTGGAGGTTAACAGGATGTCAATACATAAAACAAATTTTCTTAATGTCAGCATAGAGCCTTTGTAATCCCTGTTAGTCACAGTGCCAAAACCAGAAAGGTGTTTTTGCTCACAGGGTATCCCATCCCCAAACTGGTGTAATTGGTCAACACCCTTCTGCTGATTCCCATGGCTTTGGGGTCAGCTGTTGAGCGTGGAATGGTTTGATGTTCCTGGGTAATCTAATATTTGGAAAAGCGAATTCATGTTGTTTTTTTTTTCTGGTGTTTATAGTTATTGAGTAGATTAATACCAGTAAATATTAAATAGGGTCATCTGGAAAGGGATAAGCACTCTGGCTTTTGCCAAGAAACCACTTAGGCACAGGCTTAGAGATAAGCACGCATATTAAGGTAAGTGGAGCTGCTCATAAGCTTGGTGTTGAGCATATGTTTAGGGTTTTTGGATTTGGAGAAACTCATTGCTTGAAATCATGATCTTTAATGAACCGAAATTAGATTCTAGTATGAGAATTAATTTTCCTTAAAAGTTAAAAACTGTAAAAGGTAAAAAAAGTCAAGATGAAAAAGGAAATGATCTAATTTGAATGCTGTAAAATTGAAAGAACATAAGTTCAAGAAACATTCCAAAGGTTTGCCTGGCAGGGTCGGCTCAGTGCCTTGGGGAGCGGGTTTCTGTGTGCGATGTCTTTGGTATTGTTGGTGAATGCCGTGCTTGGGTGTGGCCAGCACAGGGGAGGACCACGCTGGAGGAGGTGGTAGAAAGGGCTCTCCTCTCACTGAGCTGGCTGGAATAAGGGAAAAAAGATTAAAGCTTTTTTCCATGCGTGTCCTCAGAGCAATGCCGCTCACTAGGAAGCGATGATCTGCGTGTAGTGTGCAGTTATTTTCTGTGCACTTCAGAGTCTTAGTTGGAGATTAAAAGATCCAAATTTAGAATTACAGACCTGCTTTGGGTGTTACAGAACAATGTTTGGAGAGACAGCAACTCACATTAAAGCACATTTGACCTTCTCACCAGGAATGCTGCAGGAGTGTGCAAAAGCCAATATGAAGAGAGCTCCTGGGTTAGTGTGTGTCTGTCCTGAAGAGGAAGATAAATAAAATAGGAAGGAACGCTGAATCCTTCTTTTCTTTTGAAGCACTGTTTAAATTTGCTGCTGTGCTGAAGTGTATCAGCATCAAAACGGAGGGAAGGCTTTTGCAGAGAAGTCCAGCACAAATCGACAATTCCCACTATGCTTAGTGGGAAACCAGGTAGTCCTGGCCCTTTGGCCAGGGTTTGAGTTTTTCATAGGGTGGGGTGTCCCCAGCTGGGGGGGACGGGCGGTGCATGCTGGTGTGTCTGTCAAGCAAAATTGGTGTAAAGAGAGAGAAAAGAAGTTACCATTGTATCTTGGATGTGAATTCTACTTAACATTAAAAATGGATAAGCTGCGCTCTTGAGAGGAAGGCAGAGGAGGGAAGGGCAGCTGGGGAAGGGCTGACCCTGCGATGGGTCGAGAAGCACTCCTGTTAATAGCTTCAGCATCAGGCTTTTAACCAACTCATCAAAAGCTGGATTTGGGCCATGCCTCCTGTTTACCTGCCCATGGCAATGGAGGAAAGGGCCTGCCCTGCTCCCACACAAAAATGAGGATTTATACAGCTAAAGCTGAAACATTTGGCAAGTGAGTGTGTGAAACTTCAAGTGACCTGTAGGCAGCTGTTGCTCAGCCTCTGGGTGCTTTAAATGGCCATTTAATTGCATGTTGCGCAGTGCTAAATGAGCACGACTTACGTGAATAGCCAGAGCAAGGCAAATACTGCCGCCTCTGAGATAAAGGACCTGATTTCAGAAACAGATGCTTAAATAATACCATAGGCCTCGTGTGCTTCTTAAAGTCTGTGCTTTGATAAAGGAAATAAATGGTCTAGTTCTTAAAAATAAACCCAAAAGCATTTTAAGGACTCTTTTTTTTCTTTCCTATTCTTTTCCCAGGTTGCAAAAATAACATCCAATAATGAAATGAAAACAAGCTGCATAGTTACACTCAGTGGAGGAGGGAAGAGGTAGTAGCAGACAGCTGGAGCATGTCTGGGCCAGTGTCTCAGTTCTTTTTTCTGCTAGTTTAGTGCCACTCCAAGAATGCAGACAATGCTGGCTACGACTGTTTCATATTTGATTTCCACACTTGAATCTGCGCTTGTTAAATGAAACGCCATTGTCAGGCTGGCACATGTCCATGCTGCCTCCTCGGGTCCCGTTTCGGAGTTTGCTGTTTGCGTCTGGGTGTCATACTCGTAACCTTTCGGTGAGGATCAGGTACGCAAAGAGCATTTTGCTCTTTTAGTGCTGCTCATGGCACCGCAACAAAAGCTTTTGGACATTTTCTTGCAGCCATATCCATGGATAAGCCTCATAAATGCTGATCTGAGGGCAGACAGAAGTGCCTGAGGGAAGGGATGGGGTTTTGGAGCAGCCTCAAGAGCAGCAGATCAATGGGGCACTCAGTTTGGAGCTCGTCTCTGGGCAAGGTACTGGCTGTGCTGCCTGTGGGAGCAGCGGGGGCATGTCCCTTGGGCACGTAGGGCCTGATTCTGCAAAGGGCTGGTACCCTGCCCTGCTCGAGGAGAGGACAACCCTGGAGATGCTTCTGGTCTCAGTGGGGCCCTTTGCATGCTTGGCTGGGTCAGGACCAGAGGGCTCAGGAGTTGCAGGGCTTCATGAGAGAGGCAAGAGGTGCTGTGAGTAACACAGAATCATTTCATATCCTCTGTAAAATACTAGGGAGGACATGAAAACTATGAATCTTTATTAATGAAGCTTGGGGGTTACAAAATCCAACAACTGTGCAGTCCTTGGGACTGCAGATCCTCTTGGTCTCTCTACCCTCCATAAGCTGATACCAGGTGTGATACCCGCTTGTACATCACGTGTGCGGTGTGATGTACGGTTCAGTACATGGCAGCGGTGCCACAGCTGACAGCTCTGCCCACAGACATTTGCTGTTCACTTCAGCACGAGAGGAGGGAGTGGTGATAGGGTGGGATGGTGGTACCATGGGGTGGGATGCTGGAGCAGGAGGAAGCACTGGCCATGTTTTAATTTTTCTGATGCCCCAGAGGAGTCTGCTGCTGGCCTGTTGTCACGGAAACACCGTTATTTTTGTGCATTCAAGACTGGCTCCAAACAAAGGTTAAAGGGAAGGAAAAAACCTTACGGGATCAGATGCAAGGTGAGATTTTCCTCAGCACAGCAAAATTTGTGAGTGTCTGAACCAGCAGTAGAGCGTGTGAGCTTGGAGGTACGTCAGAGCTGGAACCTGATGCTGTGCATCATGCAGGAGCTGGTCAGGAGTGTGGTGCTTGGGCTCTGGCTCCGCTCCAGGTTGCCCAAAAGCCTGTTCTTCCTCCTCGTACTGCTCCTGCCCTCACCTCTCATCCTATCAAAGTGCTGCTGCCTAAGGCTCTCCCTGGAGCAGAGGTGATGTGTGCTGGATGGTGGTTATTTCTGACACCTCCTTGGCTGGTCAGGTGACAGATCTGTGGTTTAACAGATCAGGTTTTAATGGCTCCATGCATTAATGGCAGTGCAGCATTCACAGTCATGAGAGAGCAGAAAGACAAATCTTCAGGTCTTGCTTTCTGCAGTGTGAAAAGCAAATTGTATAATTTCCATAAAATTTTGCCGAGCCTTTAAACTCAGAATTTAAATCCAGAAATTCTTTGTATGCTAAAGATGTGTCCCTTTGTACCCTTTACGTCCCATACAGTTTCAACTATTTACTATTTAGCAAAGTGATTGAAACCTGGAATGATGCACATGGATCTGTCTGTCCTTGCACGGCTGTGCTGTTACGACACTACAGGCAGCAATCCACCTTCACTGCCATGATTGATGCTCGTCTTTGAATGTCCAAACTGGAGCAGTCTCACAAAAGTCATCACAAAACCTGACGAGGCACAGAATACAGGCAAACTCAAGCACAGGTCCCGTATTTGCAGGGTGAGGTGGTACCACTTGCAACGCGATGGGTCTTTGCAGAGGTTTGGGAAGTCAGGGAAGGGGAACAGGACGGTGTAACCCAGGTAGTTGGGTGGGCCGAGGAGAGGCAACAGCAGCAGCAAATTGCACAGAGGCACCCATGATGCTCAGTATGCCAAAGGTGAAACTGGCCTCCCACTGAAATAGAGACAAAAGCATTTTACCACTCTTCTGACTTGCTGAGAGATTTTTTTAAAAAACCTTTTAAACTAAAGAGCTCAGTGTTTTTGTATTTCTTCATTTCCAACTTGGAAAAAGTTGTTTTAAAATATTCATTGTCCTTTATTCTGTGTCCAAAAAGGGATGTGATGATAAGGAAAATCAGTAGCTTGAATGTCATGAACTTATCAAAGAAAAATGTGATTTTTTTTTTTTAGAGGGAAGACAAAGCCATTGAAACTGTTTTACTAAACATACTAGAAGAATAAATTGGAACAGGTATGCTTATACAGTTTGTCATATAGCATGTAAGTACAGTAGGTGGCCTTTAAAATTTAACCTGCATACTTGAATGCTAACAAAGTTCCTCATTATAAAACAGAAAATGTGATGGGAACTGGCAGAGCTACCGTGCTGGTGGGATATTTAATATGTGCCCTCTGTAAGCCCCGCACAACACATCTGATCCTCAATATTAACGAGAAAAGTGCTCTCCCCTTTGCATGCGTCACCCAGATTGACTCTGCTGCTCCCTTGCCACCTCCTGTGCATGACACCACATAGACTCCTGGAGTTGTCACCACGACTGATGGCACCTTGTGCTGTGTTACCACCTAGCCTTGCCCTCAGCAGCTCCCACAGCAGGATTTTGGGGTGGCTGAGCTCCCTGGCTCTCCTATGTCCTCCTTGTCCCAGTGCATCCCTGCCCGGGAGGGGTTTTCCACAGAGCCAGCTCCATCCTTTGTACCAGCTGAGAGGCTTTTCCACATTGGGGGAAGCCTTAGAAAAGCTTTTAGGAATAATTTACGTTTCCTTTGATCCAACAACTCTGCAGGTAAAGAACAAATGCTGTTAGAGCAAGCAATAGCTAGCCACTGCACCCCTTGGGGAGCAGAACAGGCTTATCCCAACCAGGCTGGAGTAACTTCATGTTTCTCCCTGGTGCACAGAGAGGATTTAAAAGGGCTTGGAGCAGGCACAGCAGAGGCAGGAGCAGGGCCATGCAGGTAGGCATTCAAGGCCAGTTGGGAATGTCCTGGAGGAAAAACTAAAATTCACCTTTTGTGGGCTCAGGGATAACATGGCATCCTTTTTGTGTATGGCCACGGGTGGATGATGGTTACAGTTTACCAGAAGGCCAACAAAAGCTGTTCTGTGCATCTCCTGTTTGCTCTTCCCATGCTCCTGAGGGACCTCGGGGCACTTGGAGGGACACAGCCATCCATGATGGGGGCCACTGGCACTGGCCACCACTGCGTAGTGACTTTGATTGGGATCTCCAGCTGACAACAGGGGAGCAGGGAGGAGACTCACCCCAGACACCACCAACGAAGGAAAGCCCAGCAGCCCAGTAAGGAAGGTTAAGGTTATTTTAACGTCTGCTTCCCATCACTCTGGACAAGGAATAAGTTTGGGTTTGGTTGTTCATCCAAAGTGCTGTCAAAGGCACAGCAGCTCCTTGCATTGTTCTCCAGGTCCCCGTCAGGGCAGGGAACACTTCATCACTGCGCTTATTCCAGAACTGGTTCTGACTGGGTGGAGTATCTGATGGTGATGGGGAGCTGCCATACACAGGCACATTTTCATTCATTTAAATACACCAGCAGCGACTCTGGCCTGCAGCGAGTAATCTTTTTTCCACTGGAAGCATCTTGGACCCACATGTATCTTCGCTCCAAGCTTCAGGCTGGTGAATGGAAAGAAGAGCTGAAGATGTGCTGAAGGCAAGAGTCTGTGTCTGAGGACATGGAAAATAGCACAATCTGGGCTGTAATTCCTGGTGCAACGTAAGAGGCTGTATTGACACAGATCCAGAACCTTGAGCAATATTGTTCTGTGGTTTGATTTCCATTCTGGCATGCTAAATGCAGTAAGGCTCAGGGTTTTCATGGCACTTTCCTTCTTTTTTTTTTTTTTAATTTTTTTTTTTATTTAGGGAATTTGAAAAATACTTGTCTTGAGGCTGAGCCTGAAGTTATAAGCTTGGCATATCCATACCATAAAATTCCTGTGGATAAAAGCAGAAACATCTGGCTTCATGAGTGGATGTTGGCTAAATCCACCAGGAAAAAAAAAAACCCTTCAAGGGATCCTAGAGGGTTCTAGCCAGAATAAATAATACAACAAAATAAGAGTGCTATTAAGAGTAATTGTAATACTAAAGCAGAATTATAAGATGAGGGCCAAGCCCTTTTCACAATCTGCTTTTCCAGCTAAGAGCCCTTCAATTTACACTTAAAGCACATGTGGCTGATGGAACAAAATAAAAAAAAAATTGAAGGAGGATGAAAGCAGCGCAGAGATTATTCAGCCTTGCTGGTTTAGCTCCAGGCACATCGTTTAAATAAGTAGATGATCAGTTTCCAGTTTGTTTTAAATTCTCTGGCAAGAAATTTTATGCTCTATCCCAAAGTTGGATGTGTTTAAAACTTTTTTGAAAAGGGTCTACCATTTTGTTTTATTTCTTAAGGCAAGACTCTGAAAGTGCTTTGCAGGAGACACCTGAGTGCTGGGACTGGCTGTGTCACCAAGGGGGCCATGTTGCTGTGCCCACCCCATGGGGACCCCGGGGCTGGGGAGCAGCTGCTCCTTTTCTCCATCACCCCTGGGAGGCTGAGCCTGGTGCTATACCCAAGCTCAGCAGCACCCAGAGTCAAGGGAAGCAGCCAAAACTGCTGTGTCCCATGGACTTGCACCCTCTATGGCTGCACCCTGTTGCACCAGCACTGCTTGCCTGATTTTAAGCTAGTGGAAGTGGAAAGGTTTGTATTGCCAGCCCCTTGCATCTCCTCTTGGTGTTTTTAGGGTTAAGAGCTACTGAACAGCACATCCTCTCACCACCCGGTCCCTCCTGCATGGATCTCCTCCACCCACCTTGCTCCAGGACTCCAGACTGCTGTGAGCATCAGGTCATGCTGTGACAGTGAACTACACCCCCAGCCAGGTGATTAAAAAGTTGTGTGTTGCTGAAAAAGCCCTTAATGCACCATCCCTCTCCAACCAACGTAGTCAGCATTTTCCATTAACTGTACTTTGTTCATGCAGATCTGCCTCACTGACCTTGCACATTGCCCTTCCCAATTCCTGGAAAGCCTCGGGCATTTGCCCGCTCTGTAACCTTCAGCCAGCACAGCTTGGGGTGAGTTGCTTCCTTGGGGAATAAAAACCCTATTGATCAGTCCTTGCCCTGTCTTCCTTCCTTGTTCCTGTCATCTTCCCCGCTGTCCGTTCCTCAGCTGAGTAGCTGAACAGTTCCTGAGGGAGCTGGTCTGTTGGTACCACCCTAGTAGGTCCTCCTCTGTGGATAAACTTTAGGTTGTCCTCCATGGAGACTCTTCCTGTGATGCACTATCAATGCTTAAAGCTTTCTGAAGGTTACAACTAGGTTCTGAATGGTGGGTTAGATGTTTGGGGTGAGGCAATGCTTGAAGTATGACTGGAAATACCAGTGATACACAAACAGTGATGTTCATGCTGCCTTATGTTCCAAACAAGGAATAATCCTGTTTACCCTGTAAGGAGTGGGAGTTTGGCCTTAAAATATCCTCAATATAGTTAAGAAATGCTGGGAGGTCCTATTTCTGTATTTCCTAGGACATTATTTTCAGCAGATCTTGTTACTTAATTTGCTGCCAACATCTGTCATTTCCCCCACTGCATATTGCCCAGCACCTGGGTCTGAACCGAAAGCTCGTAGGACCTAATGCAAAAAAATTCAGAGTTTTCCATTAGCATAGCATCTTGACCCTCAAAGTGAAATGAGGAAATGCATCTGCTCATAGATGTCGCGAAATATTTGTTCAAATTAACTGCTGTCACTGCTGCTGTCCGCATTTGCAGCTGCATTCTTCTACCCAGCCTGAAGGCAATAGAAAGGTCTGCTGAAACTGCAGGGCTCTTGGTTAGGAACAAATAGTTTGAGAAGCTGAGGAATGAGAGATGAAGCAGAGCTAAATTTAGAATCTCAGATAAGAAAATAGGTGTATCTTCAGTGCTCTGTGGTTTTATTTTGCTCTGCGCAAAGCACACCTTGGTTTTGCAAGGCTGTTTGCAGATTGTACTGACTCAAAGGCGGCTTGTGGGGGGAAAAAAAGGCTTTGATGTCTTCAGTAAACAAATAGCAGTGTTAAAAGATCTTCAGTTCTTGTTAGCACGCTGCAAACAGCTATGTTTGAAGAAAAATAAACATCCCGAGGTTGATGGAAGGGTAGGAAAGCCATAAAGTACTGTAGTCAAACCTTTGGTATGAGACATCAGGAATGACAGTGCCATGAAAAAAACTTTTCCTCTCTTCTTTGGGATTAGAAAGAAATGAACAACCTGGCTCATGGTTCACCAGGCATGCAGTGGGAATACACAGGTATAAAACCCCACAGCTAAATCATTACCATCCCACTCACAAGAACACTGAAAAACCAAGGGTAGGAGGCCCCTGGAGATCATTCCCTCCACCCCTTGGGGTGAGGGGAGGAAGACTCACCCTTCCTCCAACCCCCATTTTGACTCAGCCTCCTCAGTGCTTTGCCTGCTGCCACAGGGCCACCAGCACCTCTTACCCCCCACAGCTACACGACCTTGTCCCAAAAATCCTCATTGGCTTTTTTTACGTTGTGCTGGTTTCCGTGAGAAGGCACCAGGCATGCATCACGCTCTCGGTGAGGAGGATGAGGGTTTTGGGGCCACATGCCTACCTGAGTTTTCACTCTGTAAAGCTTGTTGTGCCATCTCATTGCCTTGCTCACAACATCCCTTTGGAAATGCAGAAGCTTAGGAAATAAATCAAAGGCAAGAGCTAGACGATGATCTCAATTACACCTGCATAACCCTGGGGTTGTTAACTTACATATATACCCTTTTAACAACACAGATTTGGTGCAGAAGGAGAGAGTTTGGGTTTTCTCTGTAAAGAGAAATTAAAAATCAGCAGGTCATGGTAATAATCAATGCACCAATATTTACTGTGAATTTAAAACTTATGAAGAGCCTCCAGGGAGCCTCTCACTTTAGTTTCATGTAATTCTGAGCATTTCTCTGTTTAAAGAGAGTTCACAGGAGCTAGGAAATAAATAATTCAGACCTAGTTGACTTTTTAAAGTCTCTGTAGCATCACTAACATCTTGCCTTTGATAACACTTTTGTTCTGTCTACCAAAGCTCCATTCCAAATCAGACTGGTGAGGCAAAAGCTCCATCCAAAGAACTTATAAGAATAAACAGGGAAAAAAGCAAAAATTCCAGGGTAAAAAAAAAAAAGGCTGTAATCCCAAAGGTAATAACGATCCCTCTGGTAACTTCATACAAGCTCTTCGCTTTCATTGTGAGCCCCTCCCAGCTGGATTCACAGCCAGGGTTTGTAGCTACAGCGGAGGCAGAGACAGTTCATAATAAACAGAAGCTCCTTAGAGACCGTAGCCATGACATGTGAGAGCTGTTTACCTGGCACGATGAAGCACTATTCTGTTTATCTTCAGATGTTCCTACAGAAACAGAAGGCACTACAGTGTAGTAAATAAGGCTCCTTCACCCGTAGGAATATGTTGGGTTTTTTTTTTCCAGACTTCGTGCCCTTCACTTTCAGCTGCAGAAAGCCCATCCTGTGATTTCTGAATTACTCCTTCATCCGTCTTCCCGAGAGGACAGACCGCTTCCCGCTGCAGAGAGAGCCAGAAACTTGCTGACAGCAACTGGAGTTGTTGTTTCCAACACTGACCTGCCCATCGCAGCCAGTGTGCAACCGGCCCCCTTGGTGCCAGCAGGACACAGACGCATCCTCCAGAGCTGGACCACCTTCTCCCTGGGGAGAGTTACTGTCCATGTCGCGTGTTTGTAGCAGGGAAATGCAGAGGGAATGGGCTCCAGCCTGTGACTTGAGATGTAGTGTGTCACATAGCTAATGCTGTTGATGTCTTTGCCTCAAATGAGAAAGATAAGGTCACTGAGAGCTTGGAGAGGCATGCTGGAGGTCTCTCCTAGGGTCTGCTCCTGGGCAGGTGGTGGTCCAGCTCTGGAGGATGCGTCCGTGTCCTGCTGATGCTGCTGGCACCATGGGGGCGGTTCCATGCTGGTAACCATCAAACTCATTTCAGAGCTGCAGTCCCCCCAGCAATCAGGGTGGCACTGGGTACCACCACCTGCCCGAGGGCACATCCTCGTCCTCCTAAAGTCACTTAAAGGGACGGTTGTGCTTCAGGGTAAGCCAACTTGCACAGTGGTGGCCTCTTGGGCGGCTGCAATGACAGCGTCCCCTCTGCAAGGCGGTGGAAAGCAGAGTGGAAATTTTAAGTAGTGATAATTTTACAATTAAACTTATGCCTCTGAAGATCCTGTGATACCCGGTTCACCCCGTTGGGTGGGATTCGGCGCTGAGCTGATTTATGGCATAGCACAGCAGGCTGCACGGAGAGTGTTTATTCAAATGACATCAGCCCTTTTCATCAAAAACTATTCCCCTTCTAGTTTAATTAAAACACAATTAGCAGGGCTTGCAATGTTCTTAAATATGCCCAATCTTCTATGAAATTAATATTAATCTCTGTTCAACGTGCAAGTCAGTAAAGCAACACGTGGAAAATTACACGTTCTTGACTCCGGAATGCAAATCGGAGGATGACTTCATGTTCCTGGATGAGAAGGTCGGCGTGCCAGATGCGCCTGGTGCCTGACCCTTTTAAAAGCTCTGAAAGATCACACGTAACTTTAAAATGCCATTTCACGCACGCAGAAGGGAGAAAGAGAGCCTGATAGCTTTATGTTACTTAGCTTCCCGTTTAATTTGCTCGGGGTGGTGTGAAGGGCTTACTAACATGGAGCGGAGCTGTGATCTCTGTTCTGGCTGCATGTTTCCAATAGACACCCTAATGCCTTTCTCATGGCCGCAGTGGTTAACGAGCCGTGTTTTCTTGCTATTAATTAGAAGTTGTATTTCATTCCTGATGAGGAGCGAGCCTCGCAGGGTAGCTGACAAGTTTGCAGCCCTCACTTTGAGTCATGTGTTGAATTTCACTGAATTGTTTTATCTGGAGATAAAAGCAACAAATGTGAGTCTAGAATTAATACATTTAAAATTGTTATTGTATTTTTAAGTCGCAAAAATCGGGTGGCATTCAGTCTTTCCTGCTTTTACTGTTTCTTCTGCTTGAATGTAGACTTGAATGTCCTTTCTTTTTCCTTGCCCAACTGTTCGCTCCCAAAATCCTGTTGAAAAATATCTGGAAAACGATCCAGGTCTCTGTCTTTAATAAGCATGTCCCCATAGCAAATTATATAACAGTATTTTGTGCACTTGTATTTTTCCTCTCCCCCAGTGCATTCCACGCACCTACACAGTCATGCTAATTAGATCATGTAATAAACTTAAACGTGGCAAAAAATCTGTTCACAGGGTGTTGCAAGACAGAGCTGGATTTGGAAAGCAGCCATTCATGAATTTTGTTTTGTTTGAGAAAACCCAAGGATGTTATTTTACTGAAGATGAAGCAAACCCCATGTAACAGGAGCTGTAATCTAAGGAGACAAATTGTTTTATTTTAATAGTCCTCAGTGAGCCCTGATATAATGGCTTGCTTGTATGAAAAAAAAAAAAAAAGTAGTGAGATTTTAACAAGCCATTAAAAATAATTAAACCTAGACTAAAAAGCCAAAATAATGCTAAGTTTAACTTGATTAGTTTAGTTAAACTTCATTAATCAAAACTACTTCATGTTAATCCATAATGTGTACCGGCAAAGGAGCTAAGTAGCAAGGAACTTTGAGCATCAGGTGTCTTTCAAATTAAAAGAAGGGTCAGCATGGGGTATGGTGATGGACTCCAAATGCACCCCAATCAATTTTTCTATGGATGGTCTTAAACCGTGCATAACACAGTAATCCTGGTGTTGAGGGTAATGCAGAGAGTGGAAACACAGCCTTCTCTGGCATGCCACCTCAGCCTTGCAACCCTACCCTTGCACGCTCATTTCTGGGGAAGAGTAATTCTGAGCACTCCCCACATTCAACAGCAACGTTTAATTAGTCCTGGGTTTTACCATCCAGTTGGTAACGTGATCAGCTGTCAGGTAGGTGTTGCTTCTTAATTCCAGCTCAGATGCTGAAAGTTTTGGCTGCTGTTGCACTGAACCTGTAGATGGATCGAGTCGCCTCTTAAATATAACCACAATAATTTGCCTAACGATCTAGACGGACTGGGAGCGTTACCAGGTGACTGCACTTCTGCAAAGCTAAGGAAAGCGGTGACACGCAGCGTGGAAATATGACGCGTTATGAAACACGCGGGGGATGGAGCTGAGGTTGTGGCTGGGTGGCAGTGCGGTGGTCCGGGAAAAGCCGGTTCCCTGCCTGCAGATTGCATCCAACTGCCGTGAAGGAAGGATGACGATAACTCTCAGCTATATCCCTGACCGACACTAGATGTTGCTATGCTGCTGCTCATATAAGCTATACATTAGGGAGGCTTTTAAACGGTATTTATGCAATTTCCTTTTTCCTGTTTCTGTTATTCCCTGTATTGTGAATGCTGGGTGAGCTGCTACTTTAATGTACTTTTTTTTGAAGCTTGACTTTTATTTGTAAAATATCAAGTTTATAACCCCCTGGAATGTACACGTAAAACTTTACAAGCAGCAGCGACTCTTATAAGTGATAACATGAAGCAACTCCTATATGAATGTCAAATATTTACTTAAACTCTGCTTCTGGATTTTTTGCAATCCAAGGGGAATGACATTGTTAACCGGACCATTCCGGGAACAGACTGACAGCTGCAAGGCCACGGAGGGAAGTTTGTTTATAAGGGGAGGGGGAAAAAAAAAAAATTAAAAAATGTTTAGTCCTGCTGGGTTTCAAGCTCTCTACTCCCACGTGTTTGAGTGGGAGAAAGGACAAATCTTAGGACGTTGATTTCCCCATGGCAACAGAAAACGGAAATTACTTTAACCCCATCTAGTGACAGATGACTCATGGCTCAGCCTGCTGCTATTTTCCAAGCCCTAAAACAATACAGCTGTAAAGAAAAGGCCAGCCTAGATTATCTCATAGGCCGAGCACCGGGGCCTGTGGGAGAGGGCAATTCTCTGGCTGCCTTTTTATCAAAAAAAGATGGAGCCGGAGCCTTTTGGCTATTCTTTTATTGTATAAGGCAAATGTGCCCACGTACTCCCTGTCTCCACACCATGGGAGGGCAAACCTGGGGTATCAGCGCCCATGGGGTGAGCTGCTGGTGGGTGTCCTACTGCTTGGGCCTCCTCGCCCTGCAACCAGTGGTCCAATGGAGCACTTATCATAGAATCACAGAATGGTTTGGGTTGGAAGGGACTTTTCCAGCCCATCCAGTCCAAACCCCTGCAAGGAGCAGTGACATCTCCTACCAGATCAGGTTGCTCAGAGCCCAGTCCAACCTGGCCTTGAACATTTCCAGGGATGGGGCATGTTGCAGTTAAAGACAAGCTTCAATCCAATCTGTAGGATGAAGTGGTGAGCTATGTGCCCAGAAGATCAAAGCTCAACGTCCAAATCTCTCTTCTTGCACCTCAGACCTCTTGCTGCAGAGCTGTGCAGAGCTACCCACTCATCTGAGGAGCATCTCTGTTGAGCACCTCCAGATTCTGGAAGGCAACTCTTGATAGGCACCTTCTGGACGTGGCAGAGAAGGGCTGTTTTGGAGAGGAACTGGTTCAAGCTCATGGTTCTTCATCTGCCTCTTTCCACCAGCAGCTCAGTGCAGGAGGCACCCTCTCTACAAATGCTGGTTTTCCCAGATCCTGGTAAGGATTTAGTAAGGCTCAGAAATAAGGCAAATAAGGCTTACTGAGCCTCAGATGCATTTTGCACATGAAATATTACACCACTGAACGAGGAAGGTATTAATGCTACCACTGAGATGATATACTGAATAATTGGTCAGCCAACTTCACGTTACTCACCACGAACTGGGGGCAGATATCAGGCATTGAGAAATTCAGGACCCCAGAAAAACTACATGCTAGGATGATGTCATGGGATATGTGAAACATTTTCTTTGTGGGAAAGACAGGCCCAACTGCTGGCACAATAGCTGAGTCTTTACTCAATCTTGTCATTTGTATGCTGGTAGGATTAATTTTCTGCTTCCTAACAGCAGAAAATCAGGTCCGTAAGTTTCTATTTGGATAGTACAATTAACGAAAAGAATAACTCCGTTACCAGGTTGTTCTGGAAACCAGACACTGGGCTGTGTTAACAGCACAAAGCTTACCTTCACGCAGACATCAACACATACCGACACGAAGATCACAACAGCTTATTCTTGAGAAAGAAAATATGACTGCTACCCTCCAAACTTATGCCAGCCTAGTAGATCTGGAGGAAGACATGGAGATTCAGATTAAATTCCATCTTTCAAGAATTCATCCATTGGCATTCTGGTTTAGAAGCCCGTGAATTAGGGCACTAAACAAAAAGATTGTTCCTTTCAGAGAAGAAGCAATTGCCAAAATGTCCATGTAAAAAATGAGAATAACAGTTTTAATTTAGGTACGCTTTTTTGCTTTAACATTCTCTCCACTTTTTTAACTAGAAAATGACTACGTTACCTGGAAAAATATTTCTGTATTGTGCTGCTCAAGGGGAAAAGAGTTAATTAAATTTGTAAAAGTGGAAAATAATGTCTAAGAGGTCTTTGTACGGCTGTGATTCTGACTGCCGGTGCCAGCTTTACAGCCAATATGTGCAGGTGGTAACGAATGAGCCACCACCAGCCATCCTTTATTGTCCTAGGGCCCCACACAGCTCATAAATGTCTTTGCGGGTTATTATCTCCAGTTATTTAGTGTTCAGTTTGTAAGTGCAATGCTCCCATTGATGCTCTACCCCCAAGCAGGAGAGCAGGGTAAGTAATTGCAGTTTCTCAAAGAGCTCTGTGTGAGCAGAAGCCTCCAGCCAAGCCCAGAGAGGCTGCGGAGGATGCGCTGTGGCTGATGTGCCCTGGCAGCCACACGCGAAACAGCGCCGGTAGTGAAACCAAGACCTCCACAGCTGAGTTGTCTGCACATAAGTACAGCTTTCCAGCAAGAGCCTGGCCCTGCTCGGACCTGTAGAGCACAGGGCCAAGACCAGGCGTGGACCAAAGGGTCTGGGCTTGCGGGGCTGGTGGCTGGGCAGGTGAGACTGAGCACGGCAATGGAAGATGGTTATTCACCCAGCGGCATTCAGACTTTCCTGAGAACATATTGTACTGCATTTTGCATAGCCAGAGGACAGCATTTCTTCTTACAAACAAGGACATAATAGTCTTTTCCAGAATAAGAATATAAACCGCTTTCCCAAAAATAGTGTTTGAAGTTTTGTGCAAACGTAGTGTCCGCTCTGTGATTGATCAGCCTGAGCATTCCGTTCTTCGCAGCCGTCCTTAGAAACACTTCCTCTGCCTGTCTCAGCACACAAACACTGCGGTAGCTTATGTAAACCACAAACAACTGCTGTACACGTTTTGTCGGTAATTCTCGGTTCATACCAAAAGGTTCTTGTTTTAGCTTTTTCTGTCGAGCAGCTTTGCAGCGTGCCGTGCCCCAACGCCTCGTCCTCGGGCAAAAGCAGCGGGCAGAGGAGCTCTTCGCCGCCGCCGGACAGGTGGAGGAGGCTGGGGCCCAAACTCTCCATCTCCTTTTTGCAAAGCTATTTTCTTCATCTCTGCCAGGACATTTTCATCCCCCTTAAGCCATGAGGGCTTAGCTGTGCCTGGGTCTCTGGCCAGCCAACGCTTTCTCCTCAAGCAGCCTTTATACTTCCTAGCGAGCCCCAAGGCTAGTTTCCCTTTGACTGCAGAGTCCAAGAAATACCATCCTTTTCCAATTCTCATCAAGGCAGAAGACATTTCTTCCTTGGTATCTAATTCTCCGAAGCGTGTTCGAGTTTTCCTACTGTAGTCTGCTAATTTCCAAGCAGAGCTGCCTGTAAAAGTTTCCCTCTCTTAATCTCAATGCATTTTCCCTTTCACCGGAACAATGGAAACGGCCGCAGGCTGCTGGCTTTCCTGGCTTGCCCTTTCAAAAAAGGCTGCAAATTTGTGTTTCCTGAGAACTACAATTCCCAGAAGACATCTTATCTTCCCCCAAACCAGGAACCCAGGCTCGCTGGGTCTGTCGCGTCTTTCAAAAGGCTTCCTCCTCCCTGCGCAGCGATGACCGAGGAAGGGCAGAGGCCTGGGAGTGTGCACGGGGAGAGGCAGGTCAAGGGGAGGGCATCGGAAGGCCACTGTCGGAGGGCACTGCTGACACTTATCTAGAACTACAAAATCCCAAGCAAAAGCATGGTGTTTAAAGGGCAGTGTTAAATTATGTGTTTTAGGGACTGCGTCAGAATGGAAGAAATGCCCTCCTCAGCCGTGTGTCTCCACTAAAGTCATATTTCGGCATGTCTGTTCTTAGCAGTGCACAAAATCCTCTTCTTCAGCCTCTGATCAGACACATTTGTGGTACCCGCTGGAACACCGCGCTGCAATGCCAAACGCCTGGCTGGCTCCCTCCTCCCGGGGCAACAGGCTTAGGAAAGATTTTAAGGGGAAGAACTTAACTCCGTGGCCCTAAGCAGTCTCCGTCTGGTTTGATGTGATGACTCAGTGGCATACGTGGTCACTTAACAAGCCTTAGTGCTCCTAATTAAAACCAGCCCCTGCCCGGACCATCGCTGCTGCCTCAGTCAGTAAAGTCATCGCCAGCAGTACCACCCTAAACAAACCCCCCCGCAAAGGGGCTGCATCTCCTGAAGTGATGGCTATCAGCAGTCAAAGGTGTGCCTTTTACAACATCCTTCTGAAGTCTGCTTCTCAAAACGCTGAACGCTTCACGACTGTGTCAGGAGTCACAAGGAGCCTCCCGAAAATCAGATAGCGGGGTAAGTCATCGGCAGCTTAAAAGGGCCGAGGCTGGGCTTTGCAGTGCAGAAGGTTTAGGCTTGGTTTCCAGCAAGCCAAAGGAGTTGGGTAACCAGCAGCATCATTTCTTCAGTGCTTTAAAAATGCAGAGGGACTTGAGGTGCAAACGTGGAAAGTCAGGCTGGTGTTCCAAGAATACCATGCTTTTCCCTGTCTAAGCAAGGCAGGAGGACGGAGCTGCTCACTGATAGCGATAGTTTGCTGAAACAAATACTGACCTTCAAACAAATACTGGTACTAATACGAATACGAGCTTAAATACAATAAACCTAACCCTTGTCTGTTTTTTCTTCCCCACTGGAATGTACTCTGTTTCCAGAGGGTTTTTGGTCGGATCTGTGCCGGGAAATCTCAGCATCCCATTTCATCGCTGAATGAAGCTTCAGGAGAGCTTTTTTCTGCGGGTTCAGCCTGAACCACCAGCATGACAAAAGCTGCTGCGTCAGGGACTAGAAGATGGAAAAGAAAAGTGATTCAGAGTAAAGATGAGACGACCTTTCAAAAACCCTGAATCAAGCACTTCTGAAGAGTTTGTAAGAAATATCCTCATTTGCTGAGAGTAAATCTCTGAAAGCCATTGCACTCTCTGCACTTATGACATTTCCCTCTCTCTCACAGGAGGAAAATAACAAAGTGCAATTGCAGAGACCAATCAGATAATGCTTGTTTCTAATTGCTGCTGGCAGGGAAGCCTCATTGTCCCCCAATTTTGGTGAAGCAAGTTTTAGTGGCTGAAGCTCAGCCACCAACACTGCAAGAACCTTTGTTACCTCTTCCCCAAAAGGCTGGCATTTGAGCGAACATCATGTGTGATGCTGAGTATTTATATTAAATAATTAGCCAGCTGGCTGTAATGAGCTGTGCACCACGGCATGGGACGGCTGGGTGAGATGCGTCCAAGGAAAGGCAGGTGAGCAGTGGGACCCCCACCCAGAGAGGTTGTTTGCAAGAAAATCCATACGTGGACACCTAAATATGCCACAAGCGTCTTGCTCCACGATCGTGGAGAAGGAGCGTGCTCCCTCCCCCGTTTGTTCTTGGAAAGGCTCCCGGGGCTGGCCATGTCCCATGCCAGACCCGGCTGCTCTGTGCGCATGGCTCCCCGGGACCAGACTGGCAGCGGAAGCAGCAGAAGAAAAGCAGAGCTACCCTGCCAAGATATTTTACCAAATCTGAAATAGCTGAGTGGTTTCATACCGGACAAGCCTGGGCGTTTTGAGCCAGAACTTGCAATCCTGAAGCACCTTTTCCTCTGCTGTCACCGTGCAGCCCCTCACTTTTCTGCCTCCGTTCACCCACTTTTCAAGCAATAGCAATACCTTCTCAGCACAGATCTGTTAAAAATGATGAAGATAGTGGTTGGCCAGAGCCCTCGTTTTCCCTGGTTTTCTGAAACTGCAGGGGATTTTGCCTTTCCACTTTATATGGTTACATGCAGCAATATTATACAATTTTTTTCCCACTGGTCTGTGATAAAAAGTCAGTTCTTCCTACCTTTAAAACAATAAAAATCGAACTGGTTATTAAAAAAAAAAAAACAACAGAAAAAAGGCCATGAACCGCCTCCTTTTTCGTCATTCAGTGAACCACTAAAGTGACATCGAAAAGAGGAAGCACCGCGGAGCTGGAGCGGCGAGAGGCGTTCCCGCGCTGCTGCCAGTGTATCTTCGCCCGCTTATCTCTTAACTTCACCCATCTTGTGGTCAACTGCTTCCCAGGGCAGAGGTGCTCCGGTCCTCTCCGCAGGCTGCAGAAGGACTCCAGGAATAGCTGCATCCATGGCGCGGTGCTAGGATTTTGTGCGGCTGGCTGTGTCCCACGGATTAACGCCCAGGCACAGCATGTCGCGTCATTTTGGGGGACATTGCAGTGAATTTAGTTCAGACCCAGGTAAGTGCTGGCTGGCTGGAGCGGGAGTTTGCCAGGGCTGGGTCTGTGGGGCACTCATTGGTGTGAGGTTTAATTTTGGGAACTCCACTAACAGCAGGAGAAAGTGATGTGCAATTGTCCTCTCCCTCCTCGGCTTAACTCCATCCCTGACCCCGAAGTGTGGTTTTGCTTTACATGCAGGAGGAGCGGCCTGGCAGGAGATAAGGGTGTTTGGCTCTGGGATGGGCAGTTTGCTCACAGTTACTTAAGTCAATACTAAACACAGACGTGCAGCTCTGAACCATGCCTAGCTGCAACCTTCACTCGAATCGACCAGCCCAGAGATGTTTGGTTAACTGGGAGAACCCAAAGATTTGGAAGCAGGTGTTTTCCGAAGCAGCTTTTCAGTTCAATGTTAATGCAAATTCTGAGGAAATGCCAGACATTTGCATAAGGACCTGCCTGTAGAGATGCCAGCAATGATGCTGTGACCCCAGATAAATGCCAGACCTTCTTCTACGAGCACAGACACCTTTGGTGTCCTCAGCTGGAAACAGGGATTGTGGCTGCGGAGCAGATGCTGACCAAACACCTCTCACTCGTGCTGTTCATCTACACGTGGGGGAACCAGGAAACTCCCAGCAATGACCTTCCTCCAGCTGATCTGAGATAACTGGGTACCCAGGCATCCCTTAGGGACTGGCAGAAAGTGAAAAAATAAAGTTGAAACCCAAGCGGCCCATCTCTGTGTGAGCATTACAGGCAGCTGTACGCGATACTTACAATTACATTGCTAAAGAACCGGTTCTGGTGTAGGTTTACATTCCCTCAGTAAGTGTGGCAGAGGGCACAGCAGGGTAATTTGGCACTTTGCGGCCACTTTTCTTTCGAGGTGTAATAAGGACTGACACCCCTAGGGCTGCGTGCCACTGGTTCTTTACGTATCTGCTAATAATATTCAGAAATCTTTAATGGGACACCGATTGCCAGCTGAGAGGGCGCAAATACGGGATGAAATGCAAAAATTTTCCATGTTTTTCCTTTAATGTTTTCCTCTGTCGAAAGAGGACCTGATGGATTAGCCAGGCAAATGGGCGTTGCTGCACGCGTAGGTAAACACCGCGCTGCTCAGCACGCTGATGCTGAGCCTTCGGTAAACGCTTGTGTCTGGTTATTTCCTTGAAAAAGCCTTCCATGTGGAGACAGCTCATCCTGCGTTGTACCCTTCGGTATACACGCTGCGATCTGTAACACGCTGCTCTGCCCAGATCTGTGGTCAGAACGAAAGCAAGGTGAGGATCCATGTGTGCAGCTCACACGTTGGTGGGTATGAATGGGAACGATTGTGCAGGCTCTGCTGGGCTTTGGTATGCAAGGTTTTGTGGTTCTTTAATTGTCTGGGGTTTTTTTCCGCTTGTTCTTCCTTTTTCAGTTTTCATCCCATGGCAAAGCTTGGTTTCACATGTCTTAGACTGTGCAAAATGGCTGGGAGTCTGAAAGAAAAAAAAAAGAGGAATAGAGAATTATGCTACTGTTTTCAGAGAAGGGCATGAGCAAACCGGGAACAGAGTACTGGGGAACTGGGACAGATGACAGCTTTCAGTTTGGTTTAAGCTCTGGAACGGCAGTGCACAGCATTTCTTATTGCCTCTTTGCATGCGTGCTTGTCGAAGAGTAAAATACCTTTTTGAGACTGGCTTTATGCTTCCTGGTAGGTTTTCTGAAGGAAGCCTAAAACCTGTTTTGAGTGCCTTCTGTTGGGGGCTGCCATTGGCTGCAGCCTGCGTTGTCCTCCCGTGTGTCTGTGCGGTGCCGCGGGGTGTCCGGTCCTTCTCCGGGTGACGTGCTGGTGACCTCAGACCACTGCACGCAGCTGCACCGGCTGCTCCTCCTTCTGCATCCCCTGCAAGACACCAGCTCGTGGTGTCTTGAAACTTCCAGGATTTGCTCAACCCCATTTTTTTTTTCCTGTTACGATCTATCCCATTGGCCACACCATAAAAATTCTCTTTCCTCTGGCCACCTTGTGCATGAGCTAGCAGCAAGATGCGTGCGCACAGCATCACGTGAGAGACTGGGTGGTGGCAGGAGGGGACAGAGCCATCCTGGCTTCATGGCCCCGGCACGGGGACACGGAGGAAGCACCCGCTACTGGGCACGTTAAGGAGCAAAGTTAAGGAGAGCTGCCTCCGGCTTGGCACCGTCTCCTCTTCTCCAAGCACTGAACAAACTCCTCGGCGTGAGTCATCTTCTGATTTACATGAGTCAGAAACTGGGGATACACTCATAGAACAATAACCCTGGTAAAACCCTGGCTCTCCGTCAGGGTGAAGTGGCATGAGATGTTTTAGGCCAGTTTTCTCACCGAGTTTTGAACAGGGAAATTTTGAAAGTCATAACAGAACTCAGATAAAAAGGAAAACGAGTAAAAGCAGCTGTGTTGCTGGGGGAGAAGTGGGTGTCTCAGCAGGACTGTACGTGAATTCGGAGCATTTAAGATCAGAAACAGCAACTCCCTTACCTTGTCTGACAGACTCTCAGCTAGGTGCAGTTGCAGTTTGCCCAGATATTTGTCAGTTTTTAAGTATGAATGCCAGAATAAACTATTCTGATCATCTGGTCTGACCCGCGGTGTCAGCCAAGCCACGGGAGTGATATTTTTGTTGAAGAAGTGGAGCCTTTGGAAGGAGAAAACCTCCAGTCTTTATTAATACAGGTATTTTTAATGATGATGACTCTCCTTCCCCCGGTGCTGGACTGTTTCACTGGCTGAACTTGTGTGAAACCCAGCTTGGCCTGGTTCAGATTGTGACATTCAGGTGACATCCAGGAAAGCATTTTCATTTCACAAAAGTGACTTTCCGGTAGTATAAGCAAGGATCTGAGGAACTGGGAAAGTAGCCTATTGCAAAAGCATGCAAAAAAGCTGATTCACGCGATAATCAACAATTAAAGTGATGAGCTAATTTTGAGCATTTTAATAGTGTGAGCGAGCGAAGTCAGAGTTTAAATGAAAATATTCAGAATTAATTCTGCCAGTATCTGTAGGCACATGTAAGCCTGACAGAGTTGGTTTAGATGCAGAGCGTAACTGGAATACACAGAGCTAGCACCAAGCAAGATGCAAAAATGAGAATATAGAGAAAAATACATTATCTAAAAAAAATGCAGGTATAGAAAGGTAGGATATGTGTGCTGTAGAGAGAGATTTTGTAGTGCCCTCTCTATATGGGATCATATGCAATCTGAACAGCAACAAAGAGAAAATGACTTTTACTAAAGCTGACAAGGAAAAGAAACTCAGGAGAAGCAGCGTGTAAGATTTTGAAAGAAGCAAACAGTGGCTCAGAGGATGAGACTTTTGCATATACTGAATTAAAACAGAGGGGAAAAAGAAAATAAAGTGGGAAGGCTGGAGCAGTGCTGGATCCAGAGGCACGAGAGGGGCGCAGAGCCGGTGGTATGCCAGGTAGCACTGGGTATCTCAGCCCTGAGAGTGAGATTTACACCAGATAAAACCAAGCTGATGTTATGCAATGACTAGCACACTTCCTATCCCCTCCTTGAAACCTACTTTAAAAATAAAACATTAGGAGGAACTTTGGCTCAGAAACTGTTGCTTTTAATTTAAACAAGTGAACGCGTGTCCACTTAGAGATGTAAAACCAGGGAAAAATTATTCCGAGAGTAGACACATAAGCAGAACAAAGTTATATCCAGAACAGATAAAGAACTTGCACTAAAACTGGAAAAAAATACAGTTGCTTTAGTGGCAGCACACCGGCCTCGCCCTGCAATGAGTAAAACACTTGTGAGGCATCAACCAGCCGCACGTCGGGCTGGTCCGTCCACAGCTGGGCTGGGCCACGGGTCTAAGGGCTCGTCTGGGGAGAAGGGCGGGAGGGTGGAGAGGGTTGCAGGAAGCCCAGAGGCTTTAGGGGAAGGAAGTTTGGGGACAAGCGGCTGGGAGATCTGTGCGAGAGTGAGAAGATGTTGGGGAGGAAGGGCTGGGCGAGACCGGGAAGTCGTTTCTGGTGAAACGGGCTGGCGGGCGGCAAAAGGGGAAGGAGGTGTCAGCTACGTGGCGATGGCACCGTGAGTATCTGCCGGGGGAGCAAGGGCAATGGAGCAAGCCTGGGCTGTGTGTGGGGTGGGAGAGCCACACTGGGCTCCATCCAAAGCTCAGGGCTTTGAATGCAGCCCCAGGAAGGGCTCCCAGACACTGAGCCAGGGAGTTGATTTTGGTTTGGGAAGTGCTAAACCATTCCTGGGGCTTGAGCAGCAAGGGCGCCAATGGGTGGCCGCTCTGGGGACCTGGGCTGTGTCGGGGAGCCTTGGTGTGACGCAGTGTGAAGGATGCTGGGGTGATGGCCACTGGTGCCGGCTCCTGTCTGCAAGGGGCAGGGAAGAAGCACAGAGCAGAAGAGACATTAGATGAAGTTACTGCAGGCCGTTCGCTGCTCTCTTGAGGATGGAAATGTTCCCGTGGGGACCACAGTGGTTTCTTTGGCTGAGGAGACGGTGACAAGAACCTATTAAATATGCAAAATTCTGAGATGCCAAATGATTAAAAGTACAGTCCTGTACGCATTGGACAGGGAGCCTCTGTGAAGGGGGCGATGCCCAAAACCCTTCGTTATCAGGAAGCTGAAGATCTTTCAGACTTATGCTAAAATCATTTATTTCCTCAAAGAAAACCCTGTGTCCCAAAGTAATCTGCAGTGAGGTATCCAAATATTTTTCGGAGGGAGGTGTTGTTACCCCCAGGAAAAGCCCCCGATGAGCATCCCACAACTCAGCAAGCAGGGTACGTCTGGTGTGGGCTGAGTCACAGGAACAGAGAGTTTTGACATTGCTGGGAAAAAAAAATAATGGTGCATACCGATGGCTGTCACAGGGATGGCTCGCTCCTTCAGCAGCTCGGTGCTGCAAAATACACTTTACAGAAGACAAAGGTCTCTTCTCAGGAGTTTGAATGGCTGTTCTTAGCTATTGACAAGCTTGGAGTTAGCAAAATAGGCTCTTCTTTCTTTTCTATAAGCATAACAAACATAAATGTACTATGGTAGAGTCAATGGAATACAGTAAGTTCTTACACAAGTAAATCTGTTTAGTTTTGTTCCCAGTGACAAAGGGATGCTGCAGCGAATGCCTCATGGTGATAGAGTTTGAGTAGGGCGAGGAAGTTAGATCCTGTTTCTGCAAGCAGAGAGACAGCGAGGCTTTGTGAATGAAGAACAAATCTGAAAGGTGCTGCTTCTTCCCCCTTTCTTTTATGCTGAAATACCAAAACAGTGGAAGCTGCAGCTGCAGCTGGAGAGGGCACTAGGGGTCACCACTGTCTTATCTATGTCACCTGGATCTAATTCTGAAGTAAGGTAAATCATATGATAGAAACCAAAGCCGGGCCATTCTGATTCTTTTTTTTTTTTTTTTTTTTTGGTGGTCCAGACAGCTTGCATTTCATTTCTTCATTTTCTCCTCCTGCCTGCCTTCTGCCTTCTGTCTGTCTCTCCCTCAGCACAAACCCCAGGGAAGCCTGTGGGATGGAGCCGAGGAAGATGCTCTAGAAGCAGGGGAGTTGCATCAAAATTAGGATAGTTTAGTTCCTTCTGCGCAGCTCCCATTTATTTAGAGCAAAGGTCAGGCAAATCGCAAACGCTAAGTAAGGCAGGCAGAATCACAGAACAGCCTTGGCGTGTTTCTGCAAGTACCGCAGAGCAAACTGATGACTGCAATGAATAGCACCCTTGTAGTCCCGAGCATCACTCCTGATACGGTTTGAGCTGCCTGGCCAACAATCTCGTGTCTGAAGATCTTTCTTCTCCCTTTTTCCCCCAAACAGATAGGTATCCCTGATTTCTCAGGAAACCGCACCCGATCTCTGCGTTAGGAGGACTGGGTGTCTGGGTTGTGAAGAGAATTGCAAATCCTCTTCTCTGAGGCTTTTTTTGACTTCGTGTCGAGGAAGTAACCATTGGTGTGGGCCGAATCTATTGTCTGAGTGTTGGAATTGTGCGTTTTCAGGTGGGATGCAAGATGTCTAGGGAGGAAAAAGTCTTTCTTTACTGAGGCAGACAATTTGTCTCAAGACAGATGGGCTGTCAGGCGTCAAGACCTGATGAAGAGGTTGCACCCCCTGCCAGCTGCCTGTTTTAGCTGGGGCAGTCGATCTTGCAAGATGCAGATTCCCTTTTACGACGGTTAATTGTAGTGTTTTTTGTCACATGATATTGCAGAAGTTGAAAGTGAATTTGAACCTAACTGGATGATTTATTGAAAGAAATAGCTGCCAAGCGCTGTAAAATTGCAAGGACAGCACTTCTGGCTTGGAAAGTCCCTCGCTTGCAAATCCCTGGAGACAGGGAGAGTTCCGGAGAAGTTTCCCCATACCAACGCCCTGTTTGCTTACTCTTTCCTAAGCATTGGTTATAATTCCCTTGGGATGGCTCCATGGGATCAGACAGAGCTTAGCCTGACCTGGCACACAGGAGAACACAAGAGCAGAAATATTCTTTGGTCATCACGGTGATGATAAAGCTGCTGGGAGTGTTTTATTGCACAGGCTGTTTCCAGAGAAGTGTGCGGGCAAATCCAGACTCGTAGCCCAAGCTGGAACGTAAGCGGACGCCGGGCATGTCTGTCTGTGCTCCGTGCTTCCACGTCTGTCTGTGCTCCGTGCTTCCACCAGCTCCAGGCTCGGCCACCAGCTCCACCTCAGCTCAGAGCCGGTTCCGCGTCAGCGCAGGTAGACGTGGGCTGCCGTTGTGCTACCGTCCAAAGGTGGGGGAGTTCTCCGGCTCCCTATTTTGGGATTTTATGTAACATCCAGCTTATATAAGCCTTTGTCTGTTAACAAAATGGGTGGAGCATGTCTTGCTTGGATTCCTGGCTAAAGAAACACTCGTTACTTAACTCTTACTCACGTGCTCGTTACATACTTTATGAATATTTTTAGTTAGTTCCTTTCCTGTTGCCAATAATAATGTACTGGCTTGACAACCTGTTATGGACAAGCCACAGAATGTGTAATTCACCGTTTAATGAACTACATTTTAGAATACATTAGAAACAGTGCTGTTGAGGTAGACGAGGGAAAACCGAGGCACACCCCAAACCCTGGGCCAGGTTGCATCTTGCTTGCTTCTTGATCAGACAAGGGATAACGGCTTTAAACTGGAAGAGGCTAGATTTAGATTGGATATAAGGAAGCAATTCTTTACTGTGAGGGTGCTGAGGCACTGGCACAGGCTTCCCAGAGAAGCTGCAGATGCCCCATCCTTGGAAGTGTTCAAGGCCAGGTTGGATGGGGCTGTGAGCGACCTGGTCTGGTGGAAGGTGTCCCTGCCCAGGGCAGGAGGGGTGGAACTGGATAGTCTTTCAGGTCCCTTCCAACCCAAACCATTCTATGATTCTTGCCCCCTCCTGGCTGGAGACAGTTTAGGGGTGCAGGTACGGTAGGAAGGATGGTTTGGCCTTGCCAGGATGGCTTGGGCTGCAGGACACGCACGGATACCTGGTGTGGTCAGCAAAATCCTCATCTTCAGCACAGCCAAGGTTGCACCCAGCACTGGTTCCCAGACGGAGGGAAAGGGGAGGGGGCAGCAGCGCTGAGCACCCTGCGGGCTGATGTCCCCATCCCAAGGCTGCTTCGGAGCCCAGGGCGGTCACACCGGTCTCTGTGGTTAGCTAATTGCCTTTCCAGATCCAGGCTTCAGCTCTCCAGCAGGTAACTGTGGGTCGTATCCCGCTGTATGGGAATGGTCAGGTATTAAAAGGGCCCAGGTCCTGCGGCAGAGGACCATGCAAATTATTTTCCCACGGACTTGTTGAGCTCACTCAAGCCTGGCATTCATGTTACTGCGGGGCTTTAAATAGAAAGACAGCGTGTGGCTGAGCTTAACACCATACGGAGATGGTTTGCACTCTCTCCTTCCTCCAGATACTGTGCTTCGTATACTGACGTGCTTGGCATTCCTTTAAGTTTGGTAAATTTCTGAAAAAAAACCCTCCTTTTTATTTTTTTTTTCCCTTTTTTTTTTTTCTTAAAGCTGTGCATTGCCCCGCAGCCCTGCAGCCCTGCACCGCTGCCGGCTGGGGCCGCGGCGGCTGTGGGCTGCACGGGGCGGCTGCTGCACGGGGCATCCGGGTACCTGCAGGAATATGTCAGGGGGAGACGGGCGGGAGGCTTTTTGGGGTTTTGGGTTTTTTTTCCTGCCAAAAAGCAAGTTTGCAATACAAGAAATAATATATTATTTTCTCTCTGAGGGCCATTTCTGTCCCATGAGGCTCTTAGGAGGTGACGCGGATTGGAGGTGCACACCCACAGGGAAGATCAAACTGGAAGTGGTATCTCACGTTTTATTCCATATATATCTTTTTTTTTTTTTTTAGCTTTTCATTTACCAATTTCCTTCACCCCTCCGCTTGAGAGGAGGAAGAAAACCAACCAAACCCAAACAGCGAGAGCTTTGTTTTTGTTTCCATGGGTATTCTGTGAGAAGGGGAGGGTGTGGAAGAAAAGCGAAATATTCTGGCCAGACCCAATGAGGTTTGGATTCAAGCCAGCTCGAAATCCGGGGATCCCGCTGTCCCCTGGCCATGCAGCCAGGGAGGTCTGGGATGGGGCTGCAGCTGCTGCAGTGTCATGGGGAGCATTGCGGAGCTGCGCCAAAAAAAAAGCAATTTGGGTGGGAGAAGATGTGACTACAGCTCCCAGGAGGCACTGTGGCTGGGTCAGGCCATCACTGCTGAGGGCCTTTGATGAAAACTTCCTGCTCTGGTTTTTCATCCAAAGTTAGGAGGACAATTGCGGTCCTTGAAGCAGGGAGGGAAAAGAATAAAAAGTACTTTTCAATGTGATTTCTGCAAATATTCCCCCTCCCTTTCCTTTTGGAATACTGGTCTTATGGGATAAAACAATAAAGGTCGCTTTTTTGTGCCTGTATGTGGCTTAGTGCCAGCTGGTCCACGTTGGGTGGTCTCCAGGCTGCTCCACCCTTGGCAGCATCACCAGTGGCTGCCCCAGCGCGGGCCCCGCGGGCTCGTCCTGGGGTGTCCGGTGCAGGCAGCCACGGGGTCCCATTGCCCGCTGTGGGTGCGGTGGTCTCGGCAGTCGGAGCTGAGCACTGTTCTGCCCCCCCTGCTCTGTGCAAATCGCAGAAGGACGTTCAGGCCCTTTCTTGTCGCACTGCTCTGAAATGGCCACAGAAAGACACATTTCCAGTTCCCAGTGAGGTGACACCAACCCTGTTGTCCTAAAGAGCTGCAGAGACGTGGCAAGAGAATGACCATTTGAAAACCTGGCAGAGGATCGGTGGGCTTTCCAGTACTTAAAGGGGGCCTATAAGAAAGATGGGGAGAAACTCTTCAGCAGGGCCTGTTGTGACAGGACGAAGGGTCATGATTTTAAAATAGAGGGAGGCTGATTCAGACTGGACATAAGAAAAAAGTTTTTACACTGAGGGTGGTGGAACACTGGCCCAGGTTGCCCAGAGAGGTGGTGGATGCCCCATCCCTGGAAACATTCCAGGCCAGGTTGGATGGGGCTCTGAGCAACCTGATCTGGTTGGAGATGTCCCTGCTCCTTGCAGGGGGGTTGGACTGGATGGGCTTTAAAGGTCCCTTCCAACCCTTCTGTGATTCTATCATCCGCCACCACTCATAGACCTGTTGCTCTTCAGGCTTTAGCAGAAGTTGGGGACAGGAACACGAAGCACAGTGGTGTCCCACCATGGGTACCCCCAGTTTTTCCCCTAGTTCCCCTCCAGTCCCCATGGCTTTGCAGAGGCACCAGCATCACCCATGCTTGGGTGACCAGGGAGCATCTGGAAATACACGGAGGAAAATACACGGAGGAAAAACACGGAGGAAAATACACGGAGGAAAAAGGTCCTGCAGGTTGTCTGCAGGCAGGAAGGACAGGCGGAAAAGTGCTCAGCTCAAGCAATTGATGGTTGCTTTGTTTGGTTTTGCCATCTTTGATACTTCACCTGACTGAGAGTGTGTCGGCGGCTGTGTCGGCAGCTGGGTCGGCGTCAGCTGAAGCGTGGCAGTTTGGCAGCACCGGGCTGGGAAATAGCCTGTTACTTGTCACACTAAATAACCCCGTGCTGGGGTTTGTACTGTACCTGTGCTCCTTTCACATGGGAAAAGCAACCTGGGGAGAAAAACTCTGTAGGTAAAGCCCTGTTTGTCTGTGTTCAGTACGTCAGATGCATCCCTGCCATGGGTCCACTGAAACCTCTGAGGGCCCTCCTCTGCTCCAGCCCTTGGGCAAAATGGCTTTTTGCTGTAGCGTGAAAGGGGAGAGTGCTTTTCTGGGTGCAAGAAGGTGGGTTGAGAGGTTTGGAGAAGCAGCTGACTGCTTTGTGCTGTCGCATGCTTGCTTGCGCTTGCTCTGATGCTAGTGTCCAGCAGCCGCTGGCCCTCTGCTCCTCCCTTCTCCTCGTGTGGCCACCACACTTGTTTGTGATGCCAGGTGGTGACCAAGACTGGGGATAAGGTCTTTATATAAAAGAAAAAAAAAATAATCCTTTTTTCTTTTCCTGGGTTGTCTTTCAGCTGTTGGATTGGGTTTGGTGCAGCAGCATAGGCTCTGAGTGCTCAAAAAGCCCTTCTGAGATGTTTCTGTACGCCACTGTATCCCCAGCTCATTAGGCATGACAATGAAAAATTTTAAAGGGAGGAAAAAACATGAATAAAGTGCAACTAAATAAAATCCTAAAAAAGATTCCTAATGTTCGCACCTTGGTTTTACAGACCGCAGCAGCATCGATCCCAGTGTGACTGCCGCGCAGCGTGCTCTTTGCTCCGGCATCGCGTGGTAAATAAGAAAACTCCTGTGACAGCAGTCAGCGTCCTCCAAGGGATGTGTGGAAGTTCCTGAAGATCCAAAAGCAGGTGGGAGCAGAGAACCAAAGGAACTCCCAACAGATAATATTGCGTTTCTTCAGAGCTCGAGATATTTTTGAAGGTATGTGCCAAGTATCCACTTTATGAATTGCCTCTGGGACAGGCAAGCGTAGCAAGTCGCTAATGGATGCGGGCACGATGGTGTTTCTCCTGTACGAGATGATAACTGCAGGTGAAAAACCTGCTCTGTTGTGTTCAGGAGAGGGGATTGTGCTACGTAGATGCCAAAATGCTCACGGGGAGTGTCTGCTGCTGGTCCAGCCCTGCTCACAGAAGCTGCCAAAATAAACCTAGCAGCAGAGAAGGTATTAACTGAGCTAAGGTTTATGGATTTGTAAAGATTTGTCAGAATTCAGCCAGCCGGTCGTATAGGTGACAAGCGCTGAAATGAGAGCCGGGCGGGTGGGGGTTTCTCTGAGGAGAGAGTTGTTCTCCTCAGCCTCAGGGATGTCCCCTCTCTGCGCCAACGTGGTGGAAAGGCGGGTGCGGAGGGGAGGTGGCCGAGGTCCTCCACAGCCCGCTGGCCGCCTGCCCAAGGGAGCTGCGGGGTCAGCCGAGGTGGGGCTGGAGAGGATGGCAGAGATGGGCATCCCGGGCAGGCAGGCGCCCTGAAGGATGCTCCCCATGCCGTCTCTCTGCTGATTCCCATCCCGTGTGTTGGCGTCAGCATGAAACCTCTCCACGGTGCGGGGCAATGTGTCCTTCTCGAGCATGGCTTTGCGCGCTCTTTGGGGTGGAAAGGTGACACCGGTGATACAGATTTTCCTTATTTCCCATCACCCCCACTCTTTGCTACACAGTTCCGCCCCGTTTTTCTCTGTTGCTTTGCTCTCTTATGACACTGAGTGTTAGAAACGCCTGTGCTGCCTTTTTCCTCGCGCAATGCAGACGGCAGCGGTGAGCCGCCCTGACTCGCAGCCCTCCACGGAGGCTGAGGGCAGCGGTGTTTCAGCTCAACGCCGCGAGCTGAAGGAAGCCACGTTGCAATGCTATCGGGAACCCACCTTAGATTTCCAAGATTGCTTTTAAATGTGAAGCACGTTGCTCACACTAGTTTTAGTAAGCCATTGGTAAGCCAAGTCCTAGTAAACTGAGCGTAAACGAGCTGAGCCGACGTGCTGCTGGTGTGCCCGACACCGAGGCAGGTACTGTTCTGGTGGAAAACTTCAATATTGCACTTGCAGAACAGGGTCTGTGCATCACCAGTGACCAAAGTTGGGTTATTTGTCTCATGGCAATTTGAGAACCATGGTTCAGTGCCTATTTAAAAAAAAAAAATCCTTTAAGGAAGAAGAAGTATCATAACAGTCATGTCAAAATCGTGCTGCAGAGACGGAAGCGGGAAGGCTGAACTCCCTGGCAGGAGTCCCCAGGCCGTGCGCTGTGTGGCAGCGGAAGCCGGAGCGCTGCAGGCAGATTTTGGGCATTTTACCAGCGTGCCAGTCTGCAAGACTGCGTTCTAGCTCTTTAACTGTGCAGGATTTTTGCTTCTCTGCCTGACAGTTCAATGCTTCTACAAGCACCAAATTTTTTTTCTCTCTTTCGCTACAAAATCTGCTGCTTTGCCTATCAAAAAGGGCGTAACATGAAAATGCAGGCGAGCGCTGCTCGGATACAAACAATGTGACCTTAATTACTAGGTTGTCTTGTGCTAAAAATAACATTGCATGTGTGTTTAATTCAGTGTTAATTTGCGCTGACTTTTCCATTTGTTCCCCTTGCCAAAATGTAATTTTCTTAGGGAAAAGTGACTTCTCCCTGTGGAAGGAATTGGGCTTCTGTGAGGGGAGTACAAAAGGGGGAAACATGTGAAAGCTGCCTTTGCGTGAGAGCGGAGCAAATCGCTTCGAGTCCCTGTGAAGTTACAATAATTAAAAAAAAATAAAATAAATAAATAAAAAAAGAGCAGGCTTTCTCCTCAGCGGTAGTGGAGCACTTCTTGATATTTATTTTTTTCCTCCTTAATAAGACCCCGCCCACCACACAAAAAAAAAAGGGGGCAGAGCCCCTCCAAGCACCATCCCGCCGGCATCCCCACGCTCCCCCCGGCCGGCGGGGAGGGGTTTCCCCCCCTCATAGGCTGGGCTGCCGGAGGCGGGGGGGGGAACCGGTCCGGATGCCCGAGCCGAAG
>WHYT01017140.1:581755-601013 GCA_009806455.1 Tetrax tetrax | reverse complement strand
AAAAAAAAGGGGACTATTGTTATTCCACTTAAATAGTATACAATATTCACCTCTGATATTTATCTTACATCTATGTAGCTGTGTGGCACAGAAACCAAGCATCTTGATGTAGATTGGCAAAGAATGTAGCAGCGTATAGAACTGAAGTAAAATATCCTGAATGCAAGGATATTTTTGAACCAATGTGGCAAAACAGCTGCAAATCTACTTGCTTGCCTGGAAAGGAGCTGGGCTTGCACTGAGGTGATCAACTGCAGTATGAATATCTAAATTGCACTGGTTATAATACTATTATACATGAAGGACTGTGTTTCTCTGGTCACTTTGCTGAACTTACAACCGAAGTACAAAAATCAGTCACTTTGACAAGCAGGCATAGGTTTTCTATTTAAGTCACAAGCAACATTTTCTAGTGGGTTGTTCTGTGATTCTGTTGTTTGAATCAGGGCAAGTTTACCCTGCCCATAGGGCCACAGCAAGCTCCAAGGAGATTAGAAGGACCAGCCCATGTTTTGTGTCATTTCCCCAGTCTCATTCCAAGAGGAGAGCTTGCCAGAGATGCACTGGCTCCCACGTGTCGTTTGCATTCGGTTGCAGAAAGGCTGCTATCCTTTGAGGCAGAGCTGTATACTGCTGCTGGGTCAGTTTTCAAGGAAGGGAGCAAAAAGACAAGTGGGAGCTGGTTTATACAGCTTGTTGGGAAAACACACAATGTTGGAATAGAGAATTCATTTTCATTATCCTGACACATTTGCAAAATGGCATAATTTTCTCCCTAATTTCATTCAACAAAGGGGAAAGAGAAGGGAGAGAAGTGGTGAAAATTTTGCAAAATGCCCTTTTGACACTTGTTGAAACATTCTGAGATTTGGTTTTTTTCCCTTTTTTTTTTCTTTTCTTCTTTTTTCTTTTTCTTTTTTTTTAAGAACTGTTCATTTAATTTTATATTTTACTATAAAATCTAAAATGGACACATCTCAAAATGAAATATCCAGGTCGACCTGACACTAATCCTTTATGAAATATCCTTCTGTATAAAATTTCTGAAGCTACTGGTGGCATAGATAATGAGGATGAGTGGCCAGTCCTTTGCCAAACAGAATTTCCATCTTCTGCAAGGCTCTATTAATAAAATGTGACTTCATGGGGTCTGGAAGGTTATGATTTTTTTCACTGCACACTTGCAAGAATCAGATTTGCTCACCATGCATAATAGCAGCTTGGAGACAAATGACTACTATACAGTCTCATTACCAGACTGCCTGGCCTGAAACAGCTTCTTCTGAGTGTTTTTTGCAGTCAGCTTTTGTTACCCATCTTCTAGGAGTTACCCTTCACTGCTGCTGCTATTGTTCCCAACTCACCTAGCATGGACACTGATTATTTCTCTGCTCTCCCACAAAGTTTTTCATAGCACAGCATGGTATGGTGTTAAGTTTAGAATGGCACTCATCCTTTTATTAGTTACCATGTCTTCCATCGCCCCATCACAATCCACTTATTTTTTCTCACTCATCTGCTCTATCTCGTCTCATAGCTGATACTCTCTTTGAGGCAAGTACTGTCATTTTCTATGTGTAGCTGAATGGCATCTACCACAGTGAAAGGCCAGGAAAGCTGAGAAATTATGTTACATAATTGTGTAATAATTGTAATTATCATCAAAGAGACAGACACCAATTAGTAATCATAAAAAACATCTAGAACAGACTTGTCTTTCTGCTTCCCTTTGGTGCTCTTATTTTCCTTCTTTTTGCTTTTCTTTATGCTTTTTTTTAATCTACTTTTTTTTTTTTCCTGGACTGATACCTTTAAATAACAGGCTCCCTGAGGGGAACTCTCCCCTCTGTATTTATCTGGTAAGAGTGCTAGGTAGCACTTTAATTCCACAGATAAGTTGTAAGTGAGATTTAGGTGACTGGCTGAATGATGTCCATCTCCACAGTGTCACAGAAAAAATACTGTACTAAAGTGAAATATGAATGCTCTCTCATTTGTTGTGCTTCACCTTGTTTCCCATGCTCTGCAGCATCCTGCATCGGATGGGTCCAAAAAAGGGCCGCAAAGATGATCAAAGCACTGGAGAACCTGCCATGTGAGGAAAGACTGAAGGAGTTAGGTCTTTTCTCCCTGGAGAACAGAAGGCTCAGGGGCACCTCATCACAGCATCCCAGTACTTAAAAGGCAGCTACAAAGATGATGGAGGCTCTTTGTTCACAAGGAGCCACATGGAGAAGGGAGGCAATGGGTACAAGTTGCAGTGGGAGATGTTTCATCTTGATACAAGAAAGATAAGGTGGCTGGGAAGAGGTGGCTGCAAGTAGGCAAACAAACTGTTAGCAGGGCCGTCACCTCATCTAAGAAACATCTGATTCCAAGCAACCTACAGCAGATTTCTAAGTCCTCTCTAGACAGAAGGCTGACAATGCCTTATTCCCTGGCACTGAAAAGAAAACTAAATGCTTGGGAGACAGCAGAAATCTGAGTCATCATCTTAGCCTTCACAGAAGATACACTACATCTGCAGGTCACTACACCTGCAGGTCTCTACATGCTCTGTGATTTTGCTTTTTCACCACAAGATGTCTCCTGCAAACCATGGAAATGGCAAAAGGCTGTCAGACAGACTGGGGAGGTGGACACATGCAGTGTCTAGGCCTGGCACTGAGGGTGGGTTTGCTACACCTGCCTAGTAGGAAAACCGACTCAGATTCATCCCACTTGTTCCAGAAATTCCAACAAAAGAAGTCTGGAGTGTGGAAAGGATTTTTAAATTTTATTTTAATCATAATCTTAGTTTCCTATAAAAGTTTACGAATGTTGGCGATGGTTTAAGTGCCCATGGGGTAGCGGTAAAGAGAGCTTATGGCACCAAGCAGCTGCCAGGAAACCTCCTGAGAGGAGCTTCCCAAGGAATGTCCCATCTCCTGACCAAGAATATAGCCTCCCTGTGAGCAATGGTCAACTTTGAAAAAAGAAGGAAAATCTAATTAAACTTCTCCTTGGAGGGTAGATCAACTGAAACAATCTGTAAGCAGTCCCAGAGACAGTTTAATAATAGCCTTTGTATAATAAGAGACTAAAAGGCTGACAGAAACAAGGTGCTGTGAAACACAATGTGCCCAGAAACAAGATCTTCCTTGAATTGCAACATTTCCAGGGTAGAGAGAAGCTTCAAGAACAGGCACGAATTGGTTTGTGCAAATATAGCAAGTGTTGGGCTTTTCTTTTCACAGTCATTTTTCAGCTTGTCCAGTAGTGGTTATTGTCTCAGTCCACGGTGGAGTGGCTGTGCACGTAGCCTACATTCATCCTTTCCTTTCATGTCCGATGAGGCCCTCAGCATGTAGCCAATGTTTCAGTCAATGCGTTTCTTCATCCGTACGCTAATGCCGCATTAAGAGCCGACTGGCCCTTGGACCGCTCTCTTTCTAGTGTAGGCTCTCCTTTTAGGACTGTAATTGGCCGTAACTTGTAATGTAACTGGATTGTCCACTTTGAAGTTTGAGTTAGTCAGGATGCTTCTTTGTTTCTAAAACTTTACAATAAAAAACAATGGAGGGGGGGAAATCCTTGTATTAAACCCCTGTATTTAGAAATTTAGCACATTTTAGTTTAAAAAATCAAACATTTTCTTTCTTTGAATTTTTTCAGCTTAAAGTTTGGGAGATTTTTTTTAACAAACTGGGCAAATCTTTAGATATCTTGTAACAAAACATGTATTTTTGCCTCATTGATTATCTTTTGCTGGAAGAAACTTGTATTGAAATGAGTTCTTAAAATTGAAAGTGTCTGTTATGTTAAATGATACACTCTTTTAAGTGTGTCATTCAATTGATAGTTATAATTTATAATTGCAGTTTGTAAGGCACAGAGGCATGCAGAAGAAAAAAAAAATAAGTACTATTAATTGCATCATTCAGCTTGACAGGAGAACTCCCGTGACTTAAACAAATCACAGAGAGGGAGACAAGGAGAAAACCCTGCTATCGGGATTACCGATGCCGTACCAGATGCTGTACCTGCTGCAGAGATTTCTGAATCAGGCTTCCCACCTGAAATCAGTGTCAAGGCAGTTGTCACAGTTCTTCCTCAGACAGCAGGTGAGGAAGAAGCCTTCAGCCTGCGGTGAAGGAGCCTTAAGGAACAAGCAGCAACATGTTGGGGGATGGTGGCCTGCAGCATTAATGCCCAAAGCCTGTACATAAAACTAGAGCCATCACAGGCACAGAGGAGGCTAGATTGTGCCCCTGCCTTCACAAGCCTTGTGCATCTAACCCAGCAACGCGCTGCTTCTTACTCCAAATTTAAAGACACCAGAGGGGCCCCTCTCTTTCATGCATTTGTCTGCTGTTTAGCTCTACAGGACAAGCACATGTGATACCTGTAATGGTGTGCTTGAACACAAAAGTGCCTGTTGCAGAGAGGAGGAGAGGGGTGTAACTTCGCCTTGGTACTTTCAAGTTACATTCCTTTTTATTAAAGGGTGTGCTCTCCTCAACAGCATTTGGTCTCCTGAGCAGCTCCACCGAGGTTGGTGCTTTAGGATTCACCTGTTGTTGAAAAGAAGCCATTATCCAAAAGAGGCAAGCGAAAAAGCCTACTAGCTTTTGAATAAAGGGTTTATAAGAAATCTAAATTATACCAGGGGCTGTTCTGAGATATAAGACATAAATAGATTTGTGGTCTTCATGTGAAATTGAATGTATACCTCCAAAGTGTACTACTAAATATTATCATATGCAAGAATCGCTCTAAGCACTTTTGTGAATTTCTGTTCTTGAAATATTGATTCAACAATTTTGAAGGGCCACCAAATTTTTCTATAAATACCAAACCAAGCTATCCTCTAAATTTATTGTGTAAGTGCATAGGCTACTGCACTCCTCTATGCAATGTGCATTATGCAATTTATTATTTATGTATGATACTTCTTATCCATCATGAGTCATTGTTAAAAGGAGATGTAACCAAGATAGGTGAATAGGTTTGAATTTCAAATTAACTCTGGAAAATTTATAAATAAATTGGTAATTACTAACATCTGAGTTCTATGATGTTAACTACAGGACTTAATAAGAACTTAATTGAGTGGTAGCCACTGTCTTTGCTAAAATTGGTTTAAATATTCTGATTTTCTGAAACTTTCCCTCAGTGATGCCTCAATTTCTCAATTTTCTTAGAGCCCATACAATTAATCACATGTGTGTGTACATACGTGTGTGTGCGCATTTCTTGTATGGGACTCTGAGAATGCTGGTCAATGTTTGACTTGCACAAACACTTTTTAAGCAGGTTTAAGTGTGTTTGTTTTTCCTACTGGTCTCAGCCAGCATACCTGACATCTGACTAAAACCTTATAACCCTTCAGTATTATTTATTGGTGGAGTCACAAATTATCATAGAATCATATAATGGTTTGGATTGGAAGGAACCTTTAAAGGCCATCTAGTCCAACCCCCCCTGCGAGGAGCAGGGACATCTGCAACTAGATCAGGTTGCTCAGAGCCCCGTTCAGCCTGGCTATGAATGTTTCCAGGGATGGGGCATCAACCACCTCTCAGGGCAACCTGTGCCAGTGTTCTACCACCTTCAGCGTAAAAATTTTTTTCCTTATATCCAGTCTGAATCTGCTTCCTTGTGTTTTAAAGCCGTTACCCCTCATCCTATTACAACAGGTCCTGCTGGTTTCTCCTCATCTTTCTTAGAAGCCCCCTTCAAATACTGGAAGGCCGCTATAAGGTCTCCCTGGAGCCTTCTCTTCTCCGGGCTGAACAACCCCAGCTTAGAACCAGCTCTGTCTTTAAACTCATCAAAATTGGTCTTGTCCAACCTAATCTCTTCTCTTTCACCAAAAACACAATTGCTGAACTCCCGTCAGGAGGTCCCTGCCTCCCGTGTCAGAGCTAATACAGAAAAAACAAGCACTAACCAAAATAATCTTAAACCAATCTAAGTCTTTTCCTCTTCTTAGCATCTACACTTACCAGGTTCAGCAAGAAAGCAAACTCTTTAGTACCAAAATAGGAAGAAATTAAGCCCTGCTCTACTTATCCTTAAATGTAACTGTAGAATTAATCATAAATCATTCCTTTGCTTGATATCATCTGCTGCATTTAACCTGAAGTAAACAGAGTGCTTTAGCCCCCTGTGTCCTAATCCTTGCACTTAACCATTACCCAGAAACTGCTAATTGACTCTGAACAAGCCATAAATTATTTGCCAGCACTGATCATGTTTTTCCTGTACATTTTGCAGAATTCAGCAGAATTCAGCTCAGAACTGAACCCTTCAGTTCCTGTTTTCCTGAACTCAAACCTAATCTCAAATCTTTGGTATTAGATTAATTTTGTTCTATCCTGGAATAGATCAAGCTATCTAGCTTTTGTTACCCTGAATTTAAATTATCCTACCCTTGCTTCATTCTTCATCAAAATGCTATGGGTCTTGGAGGATCTTCAATTTTCCTGAACTCTTCAGATCCCCATGAAGCGAACCCTGACATTAACCCTAACTTAACCACAGGGTTTGCATATATCCCACCAAGCCACTCCAACATCAGACCTATTTTCCACTATCAGGGTCAATCCGCAGCTTTAGAATCACAGAATCATAGAATCATAGAATGGTTAGGGTTGGAAGGGACCTTCAAAGGTCATCTAGTCCAACCCCCCTGCAAGAAGCAGGGACATCCCTGACTAGATCAGGTTGCTCAGAGCCTCATCCAGCCTGGCCTGGTGCACCTTACTTGGTGCACCTCTTGGATCCAGCAGTCATCTGACTCTTCAGCCCTCTTAAGCCCTGGGCTAGGGCCAAACTCTACCCCTAGCTTTAATCAGACCTCAGAGTTTAATCTGCAGTTGTGGCTAGCATCTCCATCCTTTTATATCTTTCTGGATCAGTCCTTTCCATCCGAAACTCTAGCTGCAACTCCTGCCTTCACTGCAAGGACCCACATCCTATCCTGTCCTGTTACCTGAAATGCCCCCTACTAGCAGTTGTCCCCATTCTACCTTTAACGTTCTTGAAGGAATACAAAATAAACACAATTTTTTATGCATTTTTTTTTTCAAAACCCAAATCTTTACCCCAGTCCTAACACTAGGCTCAGAACTGACCCTCCTCTGTTCACGCCCAGCCATTGTCCCATTTCCCATTTCCCATTTCAAGGCCAGGCTGGATGGGGCTCTGAGCAACCTGATCTAGTCAGGGAGGTCCCTGCTTCTTGCAGGGGGGTTGGACTAGATGACCTTTGAAGGTCCCTTCCAACTCTAACCATTCTATGATTCTATGATTCTATGATTCTGTGACAGCCAGGAACGAAGAAACTCATCAAGATCCTGCAGCATTAATGAGGAGAAGGCTGAGGTTACTGTGGGAAAGGTCAATGTTTAGACACAAGGAGATGGTGGTTATGGGCCCGTGATGCATCCAGGATTACAATTCACCAGCAATGCCGAGACCAATGAGTCACAGTCATTCTTAGTCCCTGGAGGGTGCATGGTGCTAGGTGAGAGCTTCTCCTGGGAGGGATGAGTAATGCATGCAAGATTTGGGAAGGCTGCATCTAGCAGAGGATGGTTAATATTCAATTTAGAATTTCAAAAGAAGTTTTGCTGATTGTTCAGTTTTGCAAAGCCTAATATCAGGAGCACCCAATTGTCTTAACTGGAGCACAAGTGGGGATCCATGGTAAATGTTTAAGCTGGAAGGGGGGATAGGATATCTGGTAGGATTTGGGTCACCTCTAAATGAAGATCTATGTTTCTTTGTGGATTTTCCAAGGCCAGAACACTTATGAAGAAGAGTGGGGTAGGCACAGTGTGATTGTTTAAGAGGAGTCGGGAGAAATGGAGGCCACTGCTTTGTAGCCATTCTAGGACTGGGTTCATGGATTCTGGATGGAAAGGACAGAACATTTTTGCTTCCCACATTTCTAAAGCCTAGTACATCCTAAAGCCAGCTTTTGATTAAAGCTAGGGTTGGAAATGGCATTACATTCTGAGTACGGGATGAGGAGCTGGGGCCAGGGATGTGGGGTTGTATCTGATAGAGATGCTCAGCATTGCAAACTGTAGGGTCAATACCAGGAGTTGAAGTTGGCTTTCATTATTTATTAGCCACATGGGAACTCTTTTGGGTAGTTGAATCTGCTTGTAGATCCTTGGCTTTCAGCAACAGGTTTTTTAAAATGAGACTGGACATGCTCCTTTCCCCAAGGGAGACTGTGAAATCAGCTGAAACCATGCAGAGACATGAGGCACGGCTACAGTGGTGAATTCTGGGTACATGAGCTTGAAAGAAACTCAGATTACAGAGAACTAGGTAACGTGCCAGGATTTCAGCAGGAGGGTAACCTCTGTGGCAGGCGCCCAGGGAAGCAGGCAGGCTGGTTCAAGTGCAAGGCACTGCAGTGTGGGATCATAGCAGAAGTGCTTGGAGTGATACAATTAACTTGAAAGAGGGATGCAGCTGCATAAACTTCACATTCATGCTTGCTCTAGAGAAGAAGCAAGCTCCCGTGATTGAAGCGCGGTAAAAGGAACCCTTCTGTGTTCGGCAGCATGAAGCAATGCATGTTGAAGTCCAAGAAGCAGCTTTCCCATATATGAGGGTGCTCGTAACACTTTTTGCCCATCCACCTGTGCATACTTGCACATCCTGTGGGAAGACTTAACAAAATCATAATGAAAGTGTTTTACCCGTTTCTTTCCCTTTGTGATAGTCCACACAGCCCAAAGCTGGCCAGACTGTGTGAGCTGCCCTTCCAGAGGCCCACAACCATAGCTGCTCCTCCTGGGTCAGCCGGCACGGTGCCAGGTTTACTGCTGTTCTTCTGGAAATACACAAAGTACAGCGTACAGGATGAGTGCAAACATCCAACAGAGATATCAAAATGAGGCTTGTATCCTCATCCGGGGCAAAGTGTTGCATTACTGACTGCAGAAGCATATACCATCTAAGCACAGAGCAAAAGCACAACAGAGAGGCAAGTAGAAATATAAATTGTAAATACTGTGATGATTACTGTGGAATTTCAGAAAGTGCAGAAGCCCTGTCACAGCAGAGGCAATGTTGGTATTGGGCCAGGACTCCTGAAACATGACTTTCAGACAATACCAATATTGCCTTTCCTGAGATAGGGCTTTTGCACTTTCTGAAATTCTTGAATTCTGTTACCCCACCCAGAGGTGTCGATAGGTTGTATTTCAGCACTTAGTGAGACATGCTGGCAGTGCAAGAACAAGTTCAGACATAAAAATATAAATCAACTCACCTCATTAAATTCTACATAGGGGATCAAATGCTGCATAACAGTTTTGGTTTTTTTTTTTTTTTTAATTAAACATTTGCAAAGAGCAAGACAAATTCTTCCAGTTTTCTAATTGGCATCAGAGCAGGCTCTAGGTTAATTCTTTGTTCTGAGAAAGAATAGCAGTGCTGTGGCCCATAAAAACTAGTTGCTGCTTACATGGGAGTTTAATCACAGAACCATAGAATCACAGAATGGGTTGGGTTGGAAGGGACCTTTAAAGGTCATCTAGTCCAACCCCCCTGCAAGGAGCAGAATCTCTGCATCTGAATACTTTGTGTATTAAAATTATACAAAACTTCTCAGTATCATTTCTTTAAAATTTACTTGTGGAAACTGGTATTTTCATAAATACCTTGTTACTCCTGAGGCATTTTTTACCCATTTATCACTGAGTAATGGGTATGGAGGACATGATGAATTATTATTATTTTAAAAATTCATATTTCCTTCATTTTATCTCAGGCATAAATTCCTTGTGTTCACAGGAGCAGTGGTGGAAAAAAAAAAAAAAGAGTTGAGACTTTTTTGCAGGAGAATTATTTTCCTATAAATATATATATATATATTTTTTTTTTTTTTTTAAAGTAAGAGAAACATTGTACAAGCCTTTTTCTGCGAGCCCCTGCACTGCAGTGGGAGTTCGACATGCCAACATACTTGCTTCACCAGTTGAAGGAGTTCTTGCTTCCCCTGCCACCACTCCTGAGAGACCAGAGTACAAATGCATTCATAAATTTAAATGCACTTGTTTTAAATAAAGTGTCCACAGAAGTTGCAGGGAAAAAAAAAAAACTCGACATGTCGAGATTTACAAGTGTTCAAAGTTAATACTTTATTGTGCAGCCTAACCTACTCCCTTCCCAAGCGTATTTGCCTTCAAGCCCATGCAGTATTTCCATTAGCGCGTACAGGGAGGCAGAAATCTGCGTTCATCGATTTGCACATCCAATGAAAGCAAACTATTTTTCGAGTCCACACCGGACACTAATATTGAATTATTGTCCTTAAACTTAGTTGTAAATATACCGTTTCTGTGTGTGTAGCCATACCAGCTCTGTTTCTCTTGAGGAATGTATTATGATAGGGACCCCCACGAAAGCTGAGGGCAGGAAAGTTTCCCGGGGTGCCTTTGAAAGGCTTCCCCACAGAGGTTTGTCTTCAAAGGCTGCCTGAGTTCAGATGTTCCGAAGTCGCAGCTTATTTTTTTTTGTTTAAGTTTTCCAGGAAGCTTTGTTGCTGTGTGGCCTCAGGACACTTCTGCTGTTTGTTTTTATTTGACTTGTTCAGAAAAAATAAACCAGGCGGCACCAGGAAGCCAAAATAATCTCCTTATTACTTTCCACAAGAGGGTGCAGTTGTATTTTGTTAAATCCAGAGCCAACCGCAAGCAATAAATGGATTGTGGCAACAGCTGCCTGGCTGCCTACAGAAAATGACTAACAAAACAATTATAGAAAAAAACCGCTCATCATGAGCAGTGAAAGACGAGAAAAATTATGTTGAGGCACACTGAATGCATTAATAAACAGCACTGTTTGTCAGGTGATGCTGACTAAAAAACCTAATATATTTAAAATACCTCAGCAGGATCCATTTGTAATTTTTCTTTGTGAGCTAGTGAAGAGCCACAAGTGCTCCATGGGGAAGCTCTCGGCTATGAAATCCACTCTTCCATTTTAATTTGACTTCCCAGACATTCCCAGAAACATCACGCAGCAGGTAGAGAATTTTCTGATTTTACCAGTGTATGCATATGCAAAGACCCTGGGCCGTTCAGTAGCTCACTGTGCACGCACAGGAGCGTGATGAAGCTCAGAGTTCCTTAGTGGCTATTTTGCATGTTGGACTAGCAAGCTTTGTTTATATTATTATAGGTTTTACTGTGAAAGCATCTAACAGACCCACCATGGGAATTAGCATCCCATTTTGAACACTGAACACACAAAGAATTAAAAAAAGGATACGTGCCTGCCGGAATGAAAGACGGCATAACTCAGCTGACAAAAGGATCTGAGTGCCAACAGGGAGTCATCTTCAAATGCCTGGCACTCCTGATTTGGTTTGCTGCTTTCCTCTTCTTGCTCATCAGTCCATTAATCCACCCAAAGCTGTGCACTCCCCATCTCTCAATATCTGATCAATATGGGATGCTTGGTCTGGCACAAGTAACTGTGTTCAAGTGAGGGTGAAATCTAGAGAGGCGGTGAAAGATATTCAGAGCACTTGACACTGGCTGGTCTATTGGTCACTTCTGCTCTTAAACTCGGTGGTTTGCCCATTTGCTGTAGTCAGCAAAATACGGAATTAACTTGGGTAACGAGAAATAACAAGCTCTGTCCTCTAACCACTATTGTCAAGGTGAAGCTTGCCCTGATGCAAACGAAGCCAGGACAAAGTTTGTCACATTTAAAACAGAAGTTGCCCCGAAGAACAGATATTGAAATAGCCATCAGTTCTAGAATATCAGTGGCTCATGGCCACTTTTACAATGCCAAGGCTATAAAATAGCCCAGCAGGTTATCCTGACTAGCTGTACCCTAAAACTTCAGTAAAAGCACTGCATCCCATATTTTTCCCCAGAATACTTTGCTGTCATTCTTAAAAAGTTTTGTGCCCTTTTTTTACAACTTAATTTAGCAGTACGCTTCAAAATAATAAGTAATGATCAATTCTGCTGTATGTTTCTAAAGCTAAAAGTATGTTTCTAAACATACAAGCTTTTGCTTCGTGGTCAGAGATACTCTTTTTTTTTTCAAAAGTAGTGTTCAGTTTTTTAAAAATGTCCAGTCCTAGCAAAATAGTTGTGAAATCTCAGATGTTATTTTTTTACCTCAAAGGCCCAAGCTTTCCACCAGAGTCGTTCCACACTTTTTAAAGAGTTTTCAAGTGCCTCTGTGAAACATCATATTTCAAATGTGTTGAAACACACCAAGTCATGCCACAAGGATTTCATCGTTATACTTGGTGTCTATGAAATACACTTACCTTCATATAAAATTCTTATTGCTAGGTTGGAGCGTCCTAAGATTCTCCAGGGAGGACATTTTCAAATACGCTTGGTTTTGGCTTGACTGCTTCCCTCTATTGCTGCTCCAGAATTTTCTGAACAAGTTTTTTAATAGAAAAGTGGTTTCTGCAATATTGACTTTTTTTCCACAGGAAAAAAGTTGGTTATGCCAAAACAACATATTGTCCCTTTGGGAAAATAAAAGAGAATCCAAAATGTTTTGAACTGTCCAAGTGAATCTAAATGTTTTGCTTCAGGATGGTTTGTCATTACTCATCATGAGTTTTTCATGGTTTATGTCCCCCGTTTCCCCCGTCATCTGGGATTCCTCAATGGACTACATTTTCCACGAAGAACAATAGAGTTCCTTCTCGCCCCGTTATGATGATGCATCAAAGATGTCCCAAACCCACATTTCAAAACCAAAATATTTTTGAACTTTCCATGTTTTATTTTTCTTCCCAATTAGAAAACAAAAGCAAAAATATGGGACAATGTGGAACAGACAGTCTGATTTTCAATAGGCTCTGTTTTGAAAGAACGAGGAGTAGGATAAGCAAATTCTTGTGCTTCAGAAAATCCCACTTTAACCAAAAGTGAAAGGAAAAACGAGCAGAAGGAAGCAGCATGTGAGCCATACTAATGTAATCTTCAATGCCATGTATTTTTCTTTAGCTAGTATGTTTCTTCTTTAGCTACATTAGTCTGCATATTAGCTAATGTTGCCCCATTATTATGAAAATGAGAAATGTATCTTTTAATCCCATCATTTACTATTTATTCCACAAGCAATGAAATACCAGCTATGCAATGTTACCTGCTTCCACAAACTGTTCAATGAAATGTAGGAAACATAAGAAAATAGTGTAATATTATGCTACTTCTAAAAAAAAATAAAATACTTTCATATTCTCTCCAAAGTCTTACAGTTCTCTGAAAAAAAAAAACAGGATCAATTACTTGAATATTCAAAGAAGAAAAAAAGAGGAATACCTGCCAGCTCCCTTTCTTAGAATAACTCAAAATTCAGAGAAATGTATGAAAAAAAAAAAAGAAAAGAACATTGTCCTTTTTATAGTTCTGAATTCATGGCATGTTCTCCTGAATCTTTATAGCAGCCTGTTTTTCCCTTTTGAAGAATATGAAAAAAAAGGTTCTGGGCAGCAGTGACGTATCATCACCAGCTTCAGCACTGGTGGAGGGGGGCTCAGGTTGGGTTCTGCTCCGCTCCTTTTCCCCTTTGAGAGCCAGATGCTCCAGAAGCACCGTGATAAAACAGCATGACAAATAAGGAGCTCACCGAACAAAAAGAGAAAAATTCAGAAGCAGAGTCTGTCTTATTTATTCATTCCTGTACATTTTTTTCTTTGTAAGCAAGGGGAGGAGAAGGGAAGGGCCGCTACCATTTTCCCACTATACTTGTTTCATAGTGAGAGGTCCATTCCAGCTCTGCGTTCCTACCTAATTGCAAAGAAATGCTGGCTTAGCCTTTCAAGGCTTGGAAGGGAGCATCTCCAGCCTCCTTGGCAAGTAGGACTTGTGGGAGGATATGCAGATAGAGGTTTTGGAGAACTCATCTTAGCTCTACTAAGCCCCTACACGTGAAGCAAGGCTGTGCAGAGGCTTACTTTCCGCCAGGTCAGAGGTGGATGTGTTATTCACAGATACCACAAAAGGCACACCCCTGACATCAGCATGGGAGACTTGCTAAATTTCAAATGACTGCACTCAGTTTGGAAGCAGAGGTGCTTCTCTACAAATCAGCTGGCAAAGTTGCTTCCTTCTAACATGAGAAAGCAGCAGATTTTCACATGGCAAGCATCAGAGCAGCGAGGCAGGCAATTGCCAAGAACAATCTTAGCCTAAGAAGTTGAAGTTGGGTGGTTACGGGCAACTGAAAACTCTAACAGTATTAGCAATCGTTAACCACAGGAAAGGCTATGGCTCTGCTTTTAATAAACCCAGGCTTCTTCCACCTTTTAATGTGTTTTTCAGACTTTAAAAATCAGGTTTTCCGCAGGTGCCTCTTCTGGAGTAGTTGTTACCTTGGCTGCCTCATTCATGACTTTCTCACTTGCCCTGGCACACATTCTCCGGGAAGAAGCTGCTTCAGAGGAGTAAAGCAGAACGGTAAGTGAATAAAAGGATATTTATCTGGAGCAGGATGGGAACTGAAAAAGATGCATGCACAGACAAGTAACAGTTAAACAGCAGGAAAATGACCATCCAGTCTTTCCTACTCGCCACCACCACTGTTCTCTCCTCATCTATCAAAGCAGTCACACTGGAGTTTCCTAAATTCTGAAATTTCAGAAAATTCAGACTGTTCTGGCTACAGCTAAGTTGGGGTAAGAATTCACTGGTCTCCTCCCTAGGTTGTTACCTCTTTCCTCATAACAGTGAGCACAACTGTATATATGTCACTCCCTAGCAAAGTTGTGTCAACATAATCTGAGTTTTTAGGAAACCATTAGGCGGTTCAAACTGACTAAGATCATGCTGGCAGAACTGCAACACTATAGGAAAAAACCTACAGTTGTAGTTACGCAGCAGACCTGAGGGAACTGTAACTTCCAGCGGAAGGAATAGTGATGGGAAATGGAAGCTGGGAAGGAAACAACAGAGATACAGGGTGTGCTGAGAAAAAAAAACCCCACACATCTGCGGCTGTCCAGTTTTTGAGATCTCTAAATGGTGGACAACACTTATGTCGATCCATAACAGTGAACACCATGACAGCGAACAGCCCCATCCTGATCGAAGCTCCACTCTAAGGATTTGTCTGGCATCCCAGACTGAGGGAATGATTTTGTTTCTGGAACTATTCCCAAAGTAATGAACTTCATCACATTCATCTCTAAATTCAGGAGGCAGGCTTTCTGGTGCCAAGGGTTGCGACAGACAATTATCCTCAAAACACTAGGACAAGAATTACAACCTGGCATGGAAAATTCAGACAATCTGTTAAGCATTAATGCACAATAAAGGGCACTGACACAGGCCTGAGGAATCTGTCGATCTTCAGTCAGGACGGGAGCTCAGAGGAAAGGACCATCCAGAGTCTCGAGCAACGCTGACCATAGGAACTAACTACCAGTGATGATGAGGAGGGTGAGATGGGGGAATACAGCAGGGACAAGAATGATGGGGTGGTCGGAGGGGAGGCTGATTAGGAATGGCTGGTCCCACAGGGCCACGTTAGGACTCTGTATACAGTTGCTATGTCTTTGTAAAAAGAAAATTGTTAAGTTCTGTTTTGCTTGCCTTCGTTTTATGAAGTCATGTATAAAAGCATCGCAACAGCGTTTGTGTTCAACAGCTGAGATTCAGGGTGCCCTGGAAAAGAACAGATTTTGATGCAGAATCCCCTAGCAGTGCTCCCTAAATGCCATATTAACTTGGATTTTGCAGCTAATAACATTATTAAGAGTTTCTTCCACAAAAGTATCTTAGGCAGTCAGCACAAGAAATAAGTATAATGAATACATAGATGTGCAACTTTCTCAAAGTTGGCAGAAATTGCTCTTTCATATTGGCTAGCAAATGAGGTCAGAAGTCTCTTAAAGGCTATGAATTACTCTAGCAGTGATGTCAAAGCCAAACTTAGTTCAGGTCTGCTTTACCACACGTACTTCTTTTTCTCCTGCTGTTTGTCCCTTTCCTTTCTGAATAAGAGTACATGACCCGCTTTGGGAGGAGGAGAGCACATGTTCCAAATCTCTCAGAAGAGCACAGTGGCCTAAGTAAATGCATTACACTTTTCCGGACAGGTATGATTTCACAGGCTTCAGATTTTCAAATATGAAATTTAAATGAAAAATTTAAAAATGCACATATCTGTGCAGCTTCCAAGCGAAATCATGCACGAACCAAAGCTACAGGATGTGTAGCTCCTGCCAAAGCAGGGTTGAGTGTTAAGTGTTCATCATATATAGCACTGCCCTTGAAACAAAAGCAGTAGTTATTTTAAGTAACCATAAGCAATACTCATGTGCAATTCAAAGGAGATCGGATATAAAGAGATAAAGATTAGACTACAGCAATACGGCTTTCATTACACAATGTAATCCAGCGTGTCTGATATAACTGGATGTGACAGAAATGTAAATAGCAACAGGTTTGGAAGTGCGGGGTTTTCCAAGATAAAGTCTAGCATGCTTTCCAAAGGAACTTTAAATAATTTCAAAAACAACGTTTGAATCAATGTTTTTCAAAAAGAACCCTCCACACACTTGCTAAAAGTATAATATGCGTAAGAAGGATTTTAAGGAAAAACAGGGCATTTGTGACGAAAACGTTTTTGAAGTTTAACATAAAGCTTAAATAGAATACTTGCTTCAGAGCAGGAAACAATGACAGATCCACCACGCAGTGACTTACCACGCGCCATTTCCTTATTGAACTACTATATTCATATGTAATTTGCATTATATCCAAGGAAGCTGTTTCACTTTTAAAAATCAATGACTTTATTGATAGCTTCACTGGAAGAAATTAACATGACAAAACAAAACCTACCCACTTATTCAACTAATACTTAAAATACTCAGATTCAAAAGAGTATCTATGCTTTGTTAAACTCCCTATTCTTAAAAATATTTAAGCAAGTGCTTAAAAGTAAGCATGCGACTAATACTAATTAATTCCAATAACTGCTTTTTGTAATATGATCACACAGTACAATAAGCAGTGGGAACTTGGCCCATGAATTTTGGGAGACGCTGCTATAAAATGCCATTATTTTCCACACTTCAAAGAGTAAGTGATAGCTAGGATGAGGCCTTGACTACCACAGTTATTTCTCAAAACAAAAGGAATGAATTTAGGTCCAACAAAACTTTTTATTTCTTTTAAAAGTTGTTTGCAGGAGACAGTGAACCATTACAATATTTTTCTGTTTATTCTGATTTATTGGAAAACAATCCCATCAAGTGTTTTCAAGAACATCTCAAGTGTTTGCAATAGATTAATCTTCGGTACGTACTGTTACAGCTCTTCAGAAAAATCAATCTGTCCATCTCCTTCAAAATCTCAGGATACAAGTCCTGTATCTTGAACCACAAATCACTAAACTCCAATCAGTGTCTGAAATACCTTAGTCTGCCTTCCTCCATCTCTGTTATTGTTCTTTCTGCTTCCTTTCTGCTCTTACCTGTATTCCCTCTTATATCCCTAAAAATACTTCATTTGGTGTAGTAAGTACTTGATCCTACCAATCATTTAATAATTTGAACAAAAAAAAAAACAAACAACCTTTAGGGCTGTAAAAATGATCACCTTTTTTAGAAATTAATTCAGGTCTAGAATTTTAAAAGATAGCCTACATTTAGGAAGGCATTCTGCCCATACCAGTTGCACGAATCTTTAAGATTATGTTGATGTCAACTGAAAATGCAATGCAGTTCAGAAGCTGGTGAATGCTGAGCCTGTTTGAAGGGATATTCAGGAAACTGTATCCAGCAAATGGTAGCATCAAATCCCTACAGCAGGAGTATCTCACACCATGTTCCAGACGTGCTAAAGCATATGAGGGCAGCTCCTCCTTCCCCTTCTTGGACAGGTAAAAAATATTAATTTAAACCAGAAGAATAAAAGGGATGGGAAATTCCTAAAAGTAGGCACTGGCCTTGGCTGACTCACAGCTGAGACTGGTGCCAGTTTCAGCCGATGCTTCCTGAGAGAATACTGAGCAGCATTACTCCACCTGCATGGCCGGTAGCACTCGCAGCACTGCAACAGATTGGGGAGCCCGCTCAGTAACAGCAGAGCAGCAGCCTAAGGGAGTTGTACCCAGGGAAAATGTGGCGACAGGTTGCGGCTGGCTCGCAGGCAGAAGGTGGCAATGACGCCCCGACTCCCCTCCAGTGCAGGATTAAATGGGCTGAACAACCAGCAGTTCGATGCTTTTAAGCCACCTGCTCAATGTTTCCTCGTAAAAATGAGGAACACTCAGACTGCCAGTAACAAGTGCAAGACAATTTAAGAAGCAATTTTTCCACTGCAATGAAAGCATGTCTGGCCTCCAAGACTCCCGACTCAAACCCCAATCTATTCTTTCGCACCCATATGGTGTGGGCCTAAGCTTGTTTTCAGTTGTGAGACTGGTCATCTCGTCTCCTCCCCAACTGCTCTGCTATTTTAATCACACTGTGCTTGAAATTAAGCATGCCAGTCTTTCCACCATCAACCGAAGTCCAGCCGGTGCCACGAAGCCGGGGTAGACCCAGAGCTCTGACTAGTCTGCAAATACTCCTTGGTTAAGTAATTCATCACCTGGGTCAATTTGTAAAACTTGCTGCTGATTTCTAAATTAAAAATCAATTCTGTGTAATGTGAGTTAGGCTCCTGACAGAACATGATAAACTCTACCACTCTAACAGGATTACACGAGTACGATTTATGGTAAGAAGTCTCCAAAACTAAACCACTTTTGCTTTCTTGTATTTTGTTATCTTCTTAGTGTATTTATGGTCCGGTAAGAGCAAATACACGCATTTGCTTTATCTTAAATTAAAAAATATAAATGGCTTTACTCCAGGCAGCATTGCCTGGAAGATAAATTGTATGTCTTGTATCAATTTTTTTTTAAGGATTAAAAATATATTATATTAGATCATCATTAGTGATCAATACAACCACTGCTTTATAGTCAGCTTTTGAACCAAATAAAGAGGCAAGAGACGTAAACGTTATTCCAGTGCCAAATTTGACTGTTACAGAGCTGAAAATAATAAAAGATAATGCTGAATGAGAACTGCCGATTTGCCCATCTGAAGTTCAGTAACTTTGGCTCTATAGGGATACTTTATTTTATTCTATTTCGCTTCTTCCTGCAGTCTGCAGTTCTGAAGGCTAGATGCAGGTGAACGACCTTTCTCCACGAAGCCCACCTCGACGCAAATCCGACTTTTTTTTTTTTTTTTTTTTTTTTTTTA
>WHYT01017140.1:554136-573745 GCA_009806455.1 Tetrax tetrax | reverse complement strand
GGGGGGGGGGGGGTTGTTTTTTTTTAGTTCTGTGGTTTTCAAATGAGTGAGAAGAATGCAAATACAAAATTCTCAGCTTCAGAAGACACAAAAATTAAATGCTGACCTGTATATGTCTTTAGATGCTAAGATGCAATAGTAATATGGATACCTCTTTTGTTTACTTTCAAGTACAGTTCTGTATTTTAAGTACAGTTATACACTTAAAACACAATTCATAAATCATGGTGGTTGAGGTTATTTAAAGTGATAAACTTTCAAAATAGCTTGCTGAAAAATTAGATATATTATGTAATTTGCTAAAGATAAGTCTCCTTTTTCATTTTAGGAAACATTTCTTAGCTTGTACACTGTAGAAACCTGTGGAACTGATTGATTCAGGATATCATGATGGACGTAAAATGAGACAAGTGATAGTTTATAGATGAAAAATTATTTCCCTGGAAACGTTTGACTTGTTCTTACAAAGTAGGTGTATTTAAATATTCTGGAATTAATTTGCATTGGTTATTAAATTTAGGGTTTTTTGATTACCTCCCTGCTCTGCTTTAGCTTAGGTCTGCTGTACCTTCAGAACACTATTTAAATTTGGTGCATACATGGTGAAACCATAGCCAAGTTAATACAAATTTACTTACATTAACAAGCATGACACTTTGATTTTCATATGGTTATTTTAACTGATTATTTTAATTTAGTTTTGCACTTGTGCTTCTTAGTTCTTTTTCTAAAGAGAGAGGCTGCATCTTACTGGTCACTAAAATACATTGACTTTAACTATAGATTAGGTTTACACTAATCTTGTTAGCTTTTTGCCAGGGGCATGGATTTTCTCCCTGTGTGTTTAATGTAGTAATGAAGTGTCATAATATTTCTTTTAAGCTATATATATAATTATGTCAACTCAGTTTGTATGCAGGACTTTTTTTTTCTTCCTAATTTGTGTTTAGTGGAATTTGAGTGGAAATTCTGATTGAAATTCGTATTAATAACCAGCGTTACATTTTAAGGAACAAGTTAATAATATGTTGCCTTTTAGATCAGGATACAGAAAGCAATCATTCTAAATGCAAAACACGTTTTGTTTTAAATCTGATGGATTTATTTACAAAAGGGAATGTTAGCTTTAATTGGTTAATTTTGGTTACCAAAACCTGTAAGGTGTTAGAATGAATAGATCTCGTACTTGCAAGTTTTTGTTTTATTTGAAAATATGAACAAAAATATCTCCTCTGTCTTTTAACCTTATCTTCCCTAAACATTTCTCAGATTCTGATGAACAGATTTCTAAATAGTATTAATTGGGGGTGAAATTCTCTACACTTGTAACAGCTTATGTTACTTTAGGTATTTGTTCAAATTCTAATTGCAGGTGGTTATGAATGAGCTCTGCTGGTTTGGTGGTTTCAATTTGGTTAGAATTTTGGTAGCTAACAGCACAGTTTGAATTTTTTTTTTTTTTTATTTACTATAGATTATCCTAACAGGAAATTTGACTCTTAATGTAAATTTATGTTGCAATTTAAAAAAAATTCTTTCTCTACTTAAAATATTTTTTAAAGTGCCATCAGAAGGGTAACTTTCCATTATAATGTGGCATGTGGTCAGTTAGCATATGACAATTTGGCTGTGCAGGTCTGTTGTATTTTATTTTTGCTATTGTACAAATACTTAGAAGCAAACATTGTTTACTGCATCTTATGTAGTGTAGTATACCCAGGTAACCAAATAATTTATATGTCTGAATCAAATAATCTTCAGGCTGACAGAGTAACCTGCCAAAACCTCTGAGCCAGTGAATGAATCAGAATGTAACTTGTTTGTGACAAAACTCTTACCTGCACTGACAGGGAACTGAAAAGTTTGTAAGGGTTGTTGCTGCATGATTTCTACAGCTTGGAAAGCATGCCATTGAACTGTTTCTTCTCTTAAAGTGTTGCCTAGACTTGGAGGATTGTTCCTTTTTCTGCCTCAGTTCCTCTGAAACTGAAAAGATGAGGCAGATGCATTAGATTGTACAGTTTTACAGTCAGAAAATTTGAATAGGTTTATATTATTTTTTAAAAAAAAAAACCTTGCCATATAAAACAAGTTTTCACATGTGTTAAGCTGAAATGGAAATTAGACTTCTTTTTCATTTTTTAATTGTTTGTTCATCAAATCAATCAGGGGTTTTTTTGGTTTTTTTTTTTAGATCATTAGGAAGTGGAAAAAATGTGAACCTATTTTTATTCACAGATATTTTAGCATTGCTGTTCTAGGACCTGATCCTTTTTCATGCTGAAGTCAAGTGCAAAATTCCCCTTGACTTCAGGGAGAGCTGGATTAGCTTTGCACAAAAGGACCGAAGTGTCCTTTGGGATAAGCAGAGGCAACTCTATTGAAGTAGACTTCATTGGAATACAAAATGAAAACAAGGAAGTGTTGCCAGCCTTTAGAGGCAATGAAGTTGGATCTGTTAGCTCAAACAGCTAGGTTAATTTAGCAGTTGGATCAAGTAAGTGTTCCTTTTTCCAATTGGATGGTACAGTTATACTAGTTCACTGCACTGAGCAGTGAATAAGATGTCACTTTTTTTGACTACAAGTGTTTTACAGAAGCTGGAATCTGCTTATGAACTCTTCTGTCTATATGGCATAAGAATTATCACAAGAAAACTCAAAACACTTTAAAAATGTTAGCAAATGTTCAAGCAGTTTATCCTTACATAGCAGAAAGAGATTCATGTATTGTTTATTGTTTGCTAGGTTTATTTTGAAAAATCGGATAGGGTTTGGGGGTCTTTGTATTTTCAGCATCATGGTGGTGTCCTGCATGGCTTTCTATAGTCTTGCTGAGGTGGGAACAGAGTAATTCTTTTACACAGAAAGTTAAACTGGATATTATCCTGCGTGTTTGCTCGTGGTATCCAGAGTAATCCCATTGACTTCCGTGGTAGACAGTAGCGTCTTTGGCATCTTTTTTTATACTTTACCCAAAGGTATCAGTATTGTGTACGCAAATGATGGAGAAACAGTATTTGAAAAACAAACTCAAATATAGCGGTTACTTATGTAATACTCTTGCTATACTTCTTGTAAAATGTATCATTTGTCACTCTTGCGTATCAAGTTTTTCTTCTAGTGCTTCTGGTATCTGTTGGGGTCATGAATTAATTCAACAGCCTGTATGATTATTTTGACCTAAGCACTGTATGGCTTTCTTGTACTTTTCCCTTTGAAATTTCACAAAGGGACGGGGGCTGGAACATTGTAATCTCCTTAGAATAATTAGAGAATGACTACTTAAGTGCTTCTCTGTGTTTCTTTATTAACATTTCACATGTGAAAAAAAATCCTCTCCCTGGGAAGAATGCAGATCCATAGAGCTCTTAGCCATTTAGCGTATGTAGCTCTGCAAAAAAAACTGTCCACAAATAACTGCTGCTGCTGCAATATTTAGCTGGGGTTAAGGAATAACATGAAATTCTTTGAAACACTTGAGGTGCTAAATTTACAAAACAAGACACAAGAACTGTTTTAAGATTAGTCATAGTTAGGAAGCTTATTGAGCCACCAGCATCTTCCTGGAAACATCCTGTACTTTTGTCGTCTTCAGATAGCTTCATCTATTCACGGTCTTAACTGCTTTTTGGTTTTCTGAAACTCTTGCTGCAACTTCTTTGTGACTAAGGCACATTGTCAATCAGTCCCGTCCTCCCCATGCCAGCCAACTGTCCCCTTAATGCAGCAATTCACTTGGATGAATAGTGCTCATACTTTAAGGAGACAATTGCCTACCAGAGAGAGTGCCAAGTTGATTTAACTTTGCACAAGTGTGAAAGAATTTTTAAATGGATGCTGTCAACTAATGTTGGCCCAGGGCTTCAGCTGCCTGGAAATTGTTATAATCTCATTGGGTGTATGTCCAAATTTGTTTAAAATATTTTAGTCAACCGCTTGGCTGCAGAGAGCATTAGTACCCCAGAAACTGTTGTTAGACGATCGTCCTTGGTCTGTCGGATCTACAGCAGACGTGTCCTGGCCAAATGTATAACACAGCTTTTAAAATGGGCTCTTTTTTTGGCAGTACATTGCTAAATTGGTGAAAGAATACGGGATTCATGTTGTAATCTGCTCTTCCAGTTCAGTTTAATGCCACAGCGTGTGTTTGAAACACCGAGTCGGATGTGTAATGCAGTGTAAAACCACAACTGTAGCCTACCATTACTGCAAGGCTTACAGAGCTGAGCTACCATTTAGCCAAACCAGCTACTGGATTATCCACTACCTGGTAATGTTTAGGACTGGACAGAATTTAGGAAAACTGCATCACTTCTTTGCTGGCCAAAATGTTTTGATGCATTTTTAGTTTTAATGGAGATTTGAAAGAATGCTTACCTTCTAGGTACACCATCACTTGAATGCGGAGGGTTTGGTGCTGTGCATTCTTTTTTCCCCGGTAAGTGTAAGCACAGGCCTCATTTTAGCATAGTTTGGGGTCTGATACATCTTCAGTGCACTTCTGAAGGGAAGAGAGAAGGTGAAAAAAGTTAAGGAAGAAGCATGTGGAGAAGATGCTCCCTGAAATTCCTGATGTCTCTGTTTTAGGGAGGCCAGGAAATCTGAGAAAAGGAGCTGCTTCTGTCAAGAGCCTAACAGAATATGGGAATTATACTAGATGTGTCGAAAGGATGCTATTAACAAAATGCTTATTTTAAGGGAGAGAAAAATTGTTACCGGGCATGGTAGTTGGATGATATGTCTGGTAAACTTGTATTTTCCCAACAGTCAGCAGTGAGGGGCTGGGGGGAGGGTGTTTTCCTTGCTTCTCTGAGATCATTAGGCCATTACAGCTGCAACAACATTGCTACTAGTTTAGATACATTTGTGGAGAAAAAAAAGAGGCATTGTTATTTCAGTGCCTGGCTGAAATAAGTAGTTTGCTAAGCAGTGCTGTGAGATTGTTAGTTGTTTTGAGGGCATCCCAATTAGTAGATGTGCAGCTATTAATGAGTAAGTGTATTGTGTACATCAGAAAAAAAAAATTACTTCGCTCCTGTTCTTCATCTTCTCCAATCTATAATAACTTCCCAATGTGAAAGATGAGAAGTTGATTGGGAGCTGTCAGCACAGCATGGATTTATGAAGGGGAAATCATGCTTAACCACCTTTTGTGATGAGATGACTGGCTGCGTGGATGAGAGCAGAGCCCTGAATATTGTTTAGCTTGCCTTTAGTAAGGCTTTCAGCAGTCTCCTGTAGCATCCTCACAGATAAATTGATGAAGTACACTCCAGGGTGAGTGAACAGTGAGAGAGACTGGCAAGTGGCTGAATGTCCAGTCTTAAAGATTTATCACCGGTGGCACAAAGTCCAGCTGGAAGCCAGTCACTAGTGGTGGATCCCAGGGCTCAATAACTGGGCCAGTCCTGTTTTAACACCTTCGTTACTGACCTAGGTAAGACACAGAGGTGCACACTCAGCAAGTTTGCAGAGGATACAAAACTGTGAGGAGTGGTTGATAGACCAGATGGTTGTGCTGCCATCCAGAGGGACCTCAACAGACTGGAGGAGTTGGCTGACTGGGAACTTCATGAAGGTCACTAAAGGGAAATGCTGAGGCCTGCCCCTGGAGAGGAACAACCCCAGGCTCCAGTATATGGTAGAGTTCAACCAACTGGAAAGCAACTTTGCAGAAAAGGACCTGGGGGTCCTGGTGGAAAAGATGTACATGAGCCAGCTATGAGCACTTTCAGCAGAGAAGGTCAGAGGTGTTCTGGGTGCATTAGGAGAAGAGTTACCAGCAGGTTACAGAGGTGATCCTTCCCCCCAACTCAGCATTGGTGAGTCCACACCTGGAGTGCTGGTGCTCTGCTTCTGGGCTCCCCAGTACAGGAGAGACATGGATGTACTGGAGAGAGTACAGCAAAGGGCCACTAAGATGACTAAGGGTCTGGAGCATTTCTTCTATGAAAGGCTGAGAGAGCTGGGAATCTTCCTGGAGAAGAGAAGGTTTCGGGGGATCTTATGCGTATGCATATCTGATGAGGTGGAATAAAGAGGACAGAGCCAGGCTCCTCTTGGTAGTGTCCGCTGACAGGACAAGAGACAATGGACACAAGTTGTAATACGGGCTATTCCATTTAAACATAAGAACAAAAGTGTGGGTTTTTATTGTAAGAGTGATGGAATAGTGGAACAGGTGGTCCAAAAATGTTGTGGAGTCTCCATCCTTTGTGATAACTCAAAACCCAACTGGACACAGCCCTAAGCAACTTGCTGTTGTTGATGTAGTTTTGAGCAGGGGAGTTGGAGTAGGCGTTCTCCAGAAGTCCCTTCCAGCTTCAGCTGTTCTGTGATTTTCATTAAAGGATTTAAGAGGGCTGCAACAGCCCTTCTCTCATAAGTGTGGTAGTTGAAATGAAACAAAACACAGGTGTTGAAAGGCGGAATATTTTTGGTTGGTTGGTTGTGGCAGCCAAATTTTTGTTTGTTTCTACCAGCTTTCTTTATGGTAGCTTGGAAAGAGGGGAGGTAACTCTGCAACTACATTGTTCTCTTGAGTTTCTTAGCTTTCTGCTATTAGTATCGAGTCTGTGTACGGCTTTGTCTGCTGTGTCCTCTCCCTACTCCCATGGCAGCAGTGGTGAGGATACTGTTAACTTCTCTGCTGCCTGGAAGGCTGAGCAGCACATGTTTTCATTTTGTATTTGGATAGGTGTTTTTCAACATCTGTGATAGGGTAATTTATTTCTTCTTAGCACTGTAAAAATTTACCATGTGAATGCTATGCTTGCTCCAACGGTTTCTTTACCAGTGATAAGGTGGTGTGTTTTTTTTTTTTTTTTCTCACTACATTTGAACCAATGAATCCATGCTGCTATTCTGTTGTTAGAACTACAGACTTCTGTTAGACTAATACAAAATATAGAGATGAAAAAGGAGCTGAAACTGTTGCATATGGATTTAAACACACTATTATGTTTAACTAACATCCTACAAATAGAAATATGATCGCAAAGAAACCCAGCATTTGAGCTTGCATCACAGAAAGGCACTTGATCAATTTGGTAAGGTGGGACTCATTTTCAACTCTTTATCTTTGGACTTGTGAGTGAGAAATAAGATGAAAGTCAGCACTATGCTGAAGAAAAATTGGGTGAACTTGAAATTTAGACGGCACGTGGAAACCTTGTGAAACAAAACTGCAACTTCACATAATTTGTGAGAATATAAATACTTGTGCGTATTGAAAACTGACTTGCTTTAGTCCTTGTCTCAGGTTGCCTGCTTGTTGGTTGTAATTTCTGCAGAAGTTCTCAATTCCTGTCTTCTAGCAAGATGTTAAGAGTTGTGTTTTCCTTTGAACACTATCTCATTTGCAAATGAATAGTTGTTTTCACGAGCTCATTTGTGTTTTCTGGTAATTAGGACAGCTATTAAATAGTTGAATGGCTACTACTGCACAGGAGCATATAAGTATGGAACTATCATTTACAGGCTGGAAAGAGAAGAGAGTTCTTTTGATACAACTAAATGCTTGTAGTATTACTGTTATGGTAAATCTTTATCATGTACTGATTTTCCCAAAGATACTGCTTGAACCTTCTATAGAAAAAAACCAAAAACCACTTATATCTCTTTAGAGAGGTTTGCTTTTGCGCTTAGAGGTAGTACAGCTTGCTAAACGGCAAGCAAGCAAGGATCATTGTACCATAGACACTAAGCAACAATTACAACGTCTAGCTAAGATGTAAATTCCTTTATGTATGATCTATATGTCTTAATCTGTATGTGACATTGATTTTTTTGTTTTTCTTTAAAAAAAAAAAACGCTTTAGGAGAGATCTGGGGAACTACAGATCAGTAAGCCTGACATCTGTACTAAGTAAATCAGTCGAAATAATATTGAAGATAACACGGATAAACATGATGTATTGAGGAAGAGTTAAGAGCCTGCTGTGAAGGGATGTCATGTTTTGCAAACTCAGTGGAGGATTTTTGAAGGCAAGCACATGAATAAGTAAGACCTGACAGAAGTCATTTATTTGGATGTCCAACAGGCATTTGACAAGGGTCCCTACCAAAGAGTTTTGAAACAAAGTAGTCATAGGATAGGGGAAGAGGACTTCATGTGGTTAAATTAATTACTAAAATATAAGAAAGGGAGAGTTGGAGTAAATAAAGTAGAGAGGAGTCCTGGGTAACAATTCTCCAGGGTTATGCTGATAGGGAATGTTCAAGTTCATGAAGGATATAGAAGAAAAGTGAGCTCACAGACTTTCCTGCTGGGTAGCAGATGCAAAGACAGACCCTGGCATTGCACAAGGACTTGACATTGCACAGCCACTGGACATTAAAATGGCAGGTGAAATTTCCCATAAATTGCTTCATGTGGTGTATTTGGAGGTGGGAAGGAGCAAGCTTACCTTCTCATCTAAAAAGGTGAGCTCAAAGCTGACTATTGCCACTAGAAATTATTTGGAAAGGAAGGGAGCATAATGATCATACTGTTTAAAACAAAATAATTTTTTAAAAATTGAATTACCTTGTGTAAGTCTGTTCTACCCACCCCCCCATCCCTGTCATAATCTCAAAAAGAATGTAGTTGGAGTTTTAAGGAAGAGCAAATATGAAATGTGAAACAATTTCTGTAAGAGCAGCAGCCTGAATTCATTATGGTAGAAGAGGTGACCAAAAAGTGGTGCGACAGAATCCTGTAAATTGTTGAGCAGCCAATGGGACATAAACAGCGAGTGTTTATTTGCTGTCTTTTTTTTAGTGTGCACACACTAAGCGGTATCTAATGAAACTAGCAGTCGATGAATTGAAAACAGACAAAAGGAGGTGGTTCTCTACAGAACGTGTAATTAAGCTATAGAATTTCTTGCCTCAGGAATTTAAGGAGGCTAAACATTACATCATTGCAGAGGGAAACTGCCGTTCTGTGGAAGAAGAATCATCAAATGCAAATACCTATTCTTGTTCAGGAAATCCTGCTTCTACAAACTTGGGGGCTTAGAGTTTTCTAAGGAAGCGTTACTATATATTTATTGTGTTCTTGCATGCTTCACTCGGTGTATCTATTATTGGCTGCTGTTAGTGAGAGGGTGTTTGAATGGACATGGACCTCTGGGTCTTGGTAAGTACAGACATTCCTTTGTTGTAAAGCTTGCCTTCTTTTTCTTTTTAATTATTTCTCTGTTACTCATTTCCCAGAATCCTTTCTAGCAGTAGCACTCAAACTTTGGCCCAAAATACAGTGCTAACCTACTTAAGGGATCTTTTGGGGCCCTGGTTGAATATTCTTTTCTTTGTGTGACCTTATGCATGACACCAAAATATAAAATCTCCATGAAGCAAAGATCATGTTCAGAGCAGGGATAGGACTGCGGTATATGTCCGTTAATGGCTTAATTTCATATGACTTCATCCCCTTACTGCTGCATAATACTTTTTTGGTCATGGATGCACATCCAATCACATCTCTCGTGTGCTCCTTGCACAATAGAGGCCCTTTAAGGAAAGACGTTTTAAGGAAGAGGTATTGATTGAACAAATGCATGATCTGGGCTGTCTGCAGGCTGGTTATTTCTTCAGACTCCTTTGCAGTGATTTTGAATTTCCCTTTGCTTCCCCAGACATGATAAGCCCCCATATCTCTGTTCTATGTGACCAGCTTATTGATAAAATGTACTTCTTTGTGTCTGTAATGGCTATTGAAATAATCAAGGGACTGCTGTACTTGTAAATGGAAAAGTAATATTAAGAGGACATCATGCTGGACAGAAATACTACATTTGAAAAGATTCACACTATTTGAAACAAGAGGCTGCTATGTCGTGTAGCTGCCTTGTTCCTTTTGTTAAGGAGGCAGCTGCGCAAATCACAGAAGATTTTTACTGTTTGGTTCAGTCTTAGTTGATATTTTGATTTAGTGGTATACTTACTGTGTCACTGATTTTTGAATCCTAAGTCCCTGCTTTCTGTAGAAACATTCTTAAAATTAAGGCTGAGATTAGGCAATTAGTAGATTTAGTAATTATTAATCATTTTAGGATGTGCATCATTTTAGGAACATGTGGACTTCTGGATAGCTTTCTGTGTGTGCTTGCATTATTTTAAAATAGTTCTTTCATATTCAAGAGGTGTTAAGATTTGTGCAAAGATGTCAGATGTGTGGGGCTTTTGTTTGAAAGGTGTGCTTTTTTTTCTTTCCACGAATAGACCTCTGAATGGTGAGCAGGGGGAAAACGGTGACTGCTAATGTTTACATACAACTTAAGCTAATTCCAGATGGTAATTTAGGGCAGTGCTGCTTCTCACCTTGTTGAAAAAAAAAAACTTTTCTAGCCTGATTTTGTGTTTCAGTAATAGAAGATGGCCATTAGGCACGCTTTGCAACATGAACTTGAGCATTTACCTATCAGGAGGCAGGTTGGTGAAGCCGGCTTTGGCTGCCCATACATGAGCTAGTTCTCTAGGCTCCCTTTATAGTCACTGGAGAGAAATAAGCACTTTCACTGCATGATTCATCTCACCCCCAGATGGATGTCTAAATTTGGAAGATGAATTCCACCTGAAGTCCGTTACTGAATATAAATGTCATTAGTTTAAACTAGGGAATTATTTAAAAGGACACTAGCTTGACTGGCATGGCAACTGAGTAGAAGTCTTTGGCTTTCTTCCATGAATTAGGCTTCAGAGATTTAAAATCAGCACTCTGTAGCCTGTTTCGTATTTTGTGTTGTTGGAAGGTGTTCTGCTTTTATGGCAGATTTGAAACTTAACAAGTAGGGTATATTCCCACTGCCTAATTTCTAAGCATGTAGCTCTGCGAGGCTATCTGACTCGTCTTGTTGCCAGCTGTTTTGATTTTTGGGGTGGGAGGATGATGACAGGGACTAGCATAATGAGAAGAGTAGGGCATGTAACACAATTTTCTTTCTGCTCTAAACTTTCTTCTGAATGTTAGGGATGGATTAAAAAAGTAAAAATATTTACGTATCCTTAAAATCATTGCTCTTCTAAAGGAGCCTGTGCCTCTCCACTGGCTGTAGAGGAGGAAGCCTGTGTAAGGTGATCCAGCCTTCAAATTTTCAGGCCCAAAAGGTAGGCAGTGCAGATACCTTCCTTAAGTTTTGTTTCTGTTTGTCTGGAGCAGACATCTGAAATGGCTGGTATCCTTTTAAAGTATTTTTCATGCTGTGCCATGCGTGCTCACTCTGCCATGCTTGAAAACTCTTCATTTCCCCCCCGCCCCTTCTTTTTCCTGTTTGTAGGTCTTGATTCCTGTCAGTGGCAGTCTTCTGTTCTTTTCTCTTTCTTTCCTTTTGGGAACTCTGCTTGTTATGTCATAATTTGTGGCAGCTTTATCTTCTTGACTACACTGATTAAGTCATGCCAGATTAAGTCCTGCCATTAGACTCTGTCCTTATACCTGAATCAAAAATAAGAAATTATTACAATCCCGTTGCTATTGTACCACTTCTGTTTTTCTATCCCGTTAGTTATATTTATGTTCAGCTATATTTCAAAGGCTGAAGGAGCTCTGTCAACTGTTTTTGTTTGGGGTTTTTTTGTTGTTGTTGTTTGATTGTTTGGTTTTCTTTTACATTGAAGTGAGGCTACATCAGCCTGAACATTCTAGAACAGTAGTTTGCAATTAGAAAATAACTCAGAACATTTCAGGTTTCATAGAAACCTGTACCTTTCAAACATTTTCCTCCACCAGATATAAACATGGGGAGAAGAGGAGTTTCTCACTGGGAGCTATGGGGAAATCACTGACTGGAAACTTGGAACTGAAGGGTTATTGGGATTTCTAACTGAGAGTACTGGATGCTGTACAGATATTGTGTAGACTCCTTACTTGTACCAACAAGGATGTAAGCCAGTTCTCAGCTCTCTAACAAAAATAGCAAAAGTCAGAAGTCACAGCTATGGCATGCTACAGGAAGATATTAGGACAGATGAAGCGCACCACCAGCCCTTAACACTAGCAGAGCATTTGTCAAATAGAAATTGCCAGGCAGTCCTAAAAGAAAAAACACCTTTCCTGCAAGAGGAGATATTAAAAAAAAACTTAGTAATTTCTACCAGTTGGGAATGGCTGGATAATTATCCCCATCTCTAATCTGGCAGTTTAATGCTGGGTGTTGTATGAGCAGGAAATGCAAACTCATCAGTTTGTGTGATAAGGAGTGATATTGCTGAGTTCTCCACTTGATATCAGGTAGGACTTTGCTTGAGGACGGTATCCCTTCTTCATGTTGAGTTACAACCTGTAGCAATATGAAGTGCTACCTGCTCCTTCCCTATGGACTGTTCCAAGGAAGTCACTCCCTTCCGGTTTTTCCTTTTTTTCTTGCTGTGTATTTGGGGTTTAGTGCTGTATTGTAGGGATCTTACCTGTCTCTAGACCAGTCACGGGTGAACTATGCCACTCCTCCTGTGGCTGAAGGTAGAGGTATTTACTGCTTCTCATTCTGCTTGGCCTCAGGGTTACCACTCTTAGTATTATTCTTTGTGAATAGTCGTGGATTTTGGCAGTGAGCAGTCCACAGATTGCTCCAAAGAGCAGAACCTGTTTTTCAGCAAATTGATTTAATGTTTAGTCAAGAAGACAGTGTTTAAAAATAAGCAAAATTGATTCTTAAAGCTAACCTGTGGGATGATAGTATTGAATTGCTTCCTGCTTGAAATATGACATTTAGAAGCATTAAGTTTATAAAACTAGTGAGGACTTAAGCAATTTTTGAAGTTTAGAAGATTTGAGGCTTAGCAAAGAAATCCTATTTCTGCTGGATAGGGAATACCTCTAACTTTCTGTCAGATACAGCTTTCTATAATAAGAGATGGCTTTCTATTTAGCTTATGAGAAGTGTGAAATACAAGTTTTTATGTATTTCTAAACCATTAGTTAAGATCAGTATAAGAAGAACCAGTAGACTGAAATTAATAAGAAAACCACATAAAAGGATTTTAAAAACTATTTTCTATTGCTCTTTTCTCTGTTCCTTGATTACTAATAATCTGTTTCATTTTTAAAGAGAACTCATAGCACACCAGTTGTTGCTCTCGCATCTATCTCTTCACTCTCCTCTTCACACCCTTCTCTCATCCATTCTTGTTTTAGTGTCCTGCACAGTGGCTAACTTAGCAAAGTTATCAGTGGTTTTCACTTTACACGTCTTCAGAGAGCCATGACTGATAATGTGTTTTACGTGCTGCTGGCTAGTCCACTCTTGGATTGTGTTGCCTGCATGGTAGGGAGTAATCTGAGCTGGAAAATGCTAAATTAGGGGGAAGGCCCATTGCCTAATACGGAAAACCTTTTAAAAATATTAACAGAAAACTGATGTCATCTTTAACGTATCATTAGAAGATATCTGAAGACTTCAACATTTTTTTGAGCTCTGTTTTGATAAACCTCCATGTCACAAGAAATGCTGAGACGGTTCCCTTTTGCTTCACTCCATCAAATAAGAAAAGTTTAGGAAAAAGCTTGTCTTTTTCAGAAACACTTCTATGAACTGTTTTTAAAGCCCTTTCAACAGTTTTAAGTGGTAGACGAAAAATAAGCAGAAGATGAATCTAAAAGAAAACCAGCAAGGAATGGGAAGTGTGGTTTTCCATTACATGCCATCATTGCAGGCTTGGTACACCCCGTACACATCACTGTAATTGCTAGTGTGGAGCTGGAAAGAGTTGAGTGTTTTGATTCCTTAGGCAAATGGAACAATATGAATGTGAGGGAAAGTAACACCTTGTTTTTGAAAGCAAAGAATTAAGTGGGGTTTTTTGTTTGTTTTGTTTTTGATAGCAGGCTCACAAAATCGCTAGTCAAATGCCCACATTTGGAGCGAAACTTCTCTGTTGAAGACAGAGGATACACCTACTTTGCAGGAGCCAACCCTAGCCTAGTACAAGTGACTGTAACCTACAAATAAGCCAGTTTTGCCTCCCAAGGCAAGAAGAAAGTCAGTGCTTTCCTTCTGTAGTATGCTTGCTGAGGTGCAGCAGAAATGTCTTTCTCCTGAAGAAGCAGATAAACTTGGAAGTTAGAGACGCTGCGTGGCTGAGCTCCATGCACGTTGCAAAACGTAGTGCCAGGTGTTCACAGGGTAGATGATAAACAGGGCGGTGGACTATTAGAGATACTTGTAAGAAGCCCTGGGTGGGTTAATGGTGAGACTTTTTCTGTATCCTGGAGTCTCCATTTTCAGGTGAGTGATAACTTTTTTTTTTTTTCCCCAAATTTGTCTCACAGCTCCATGATTGGTGTAATCCAGATTAGTTAAGCGTTGTTTAATACCACAAAATTATTATAGTACTTCTAGCAAGAAGCATGTGGGTCACGCTTTCAGGATGTAGAGATTTCTCTTCCCTTCTCTTCTAAAGCAGTACTGAAAAAGACCTGAGAATCATAAGGAGTAGTGGCTGCTGCCAAAATAAATGCTAGAGTCTCAAGTGGGCCCATGTGAACATCATGAAGTTCAACAAGGTCAAGTGCAAGGTCCTGGATCTGGGTCAGGGCAATCCCCAGTATCAATACAGACTGGAGGAGGAATTAATTGAGAGTTGCCCTGCAGAGGATGACTGGGAGATGCTGGTGGATGAAAAGCTGTATATGAGCTGACCATATACACTTGCAGCCCAGAAAGCCAATCGTATCCTGGACTGCATCGAAAGCAGTGTGGCCAGCAGGTCGAGGGAGGTGATTCTCCTGCTCTGCTCTGCTCTTGAGACATCCCACCTGAAGTACTGTGTTCAGCTGTATGGTCCACAATACAAGAAAAACATGGACCTGCTAGAGCAGGTCCAGAGGAGAGCCGCAAAAATGATCAGTGCACTGGAACATTTCTCGTATGAATAAAGGCTGAGAGAATTGGGATTGTTCAGCCTGGAGAAGAGAAGGCTCCGAGGAGACCTTATTGCAGCCTTTCAGTACTTAAAGGGAGCTTACAAGAAACATGGAGAGAGACTTTTTAACATACGCTGTAGTGATAGGACAAGGGATAATGCCTTGAAGTTGAAAGAGAGGTAGATTTACATTGGGTATGATGAAGAAATTTTTTTACGATGAGGATGGCGAGACCGTGGAGCAGGTTGCCCGGAGAAGTTGTGGATGCCACATCATTGGAAGTGTTCAAGGTCAGGTTTGGTGGGACTTTGAGCAACCTGATCTAGTTGAAGGTGTCCTTGCCCATGGTCATGGGGACTGGAGCTAGATGATCTTTGAAGATCCCTTCCAACCTAAACCATTCTGTGATACTGTGATGAAAGATTAAGAAATATCCCTTAGCTGGAATACCATGTCTGTTCCTGGTGAACCCTTGTAAATGGGAGGCACTGAAAAAACTGAGGGACCTTGGAGAAAATTAGGTGGTTGAGTGACTGGCTGCTTGCTAGACTGGAGTCTAGTGGGACTGCATCTGTCTTACCAAGAGGAAGGTTAAAGAGAGCTGTGATCTATTCACTTACGCAAGGAACAGAAACAAGTTGGTGGTAGGGCTCCAAGGCAAAGTTATCACAAGATTGCTCGCTGGATGTTGGCATTAAATTCAGATGGGACATAAGGCATGTAGTTTTAGTGGTTACTGTGTTTAAAATCTAGGACTTGTCCAGTGTGGGTAAACTTTCTGTAACAGGTCACTTTGAATGAATTTGAGCATGTGCATACATTCAAAACCATAAAAAGAGAAATTAATTTAGGGCAGCCCTATGACTTCTATTGTGCAAGATGCCTGACAAGCTAAGTAAGGTAATTTCTCCTGGTCTTCTTGCTTATAAACTCTATTATATCTGCAGTATAGTAAGCAACAGAACAGCAGTAATGATAGCTATTAGGATAATAACTCTTGTTTAGCTAAAACATCATCCAGCTCTTCCCTTTTAGTAAGGGTATTATTTAGCAGGTGTCATCTTACATTTCTTTGTTTAATTTTGAATTTCTTTAATTGTACTTTTCACTTGTTTTTTATGTATGAAGGAAAACACAAGCTATTGAATCTTGAACAGTGTACATGTGTGGCTGTAATTGTTTTACATAGTTTTACTTTTTCTTTTAGTCAAAAGATTGATATTTTCCAGCTGGCTTCTTCAAATTCCTGTTGTTCAGCAGAGAGCTAATTGCTGAAGGAAATCTGGGTATATGGCCCTTGAATAAATAAGCCGCAACATTTTGTCAGTAATTGGATTTAAATACTTTAATTAGTGGTTTTTGTTAACATGCTAATCATGTCAATTATATTCAGATAAAATAGCATGAGACTAAAGGGGAATTTACTATCAACTTAGTGTGACATTTGGCAAACAGTAACTGGGAAAATTCATCTCTACATAGCAGGTAAGTGCAAATATACACACCAAATAAATTACATCGAAGTTCCATGAGATTCCTTAGCAGTGTTCCTGTGCTATAATTTGGGTGGATATAAGTCATGTATTACAGGACCTTGTTTGACTCATCTTTTAAATTCCTGTGACTGTTCCTTTCCTTTATATTTCTAAACTGATTAAATGAGTTGCAACTGGATTTTTGCTGATACTGAATTCCTCTGTCATTTTAAAATGTAGTTGCCAATTCAGCTGCATGCCCAGCTGAGAAGATGAAAAATACTGTAGATTCATATGATTTTCAATATCTCTGAATTTCTGGGAGCTTGTAAATATTGCAGTCCATTTTTCATATGTAGTTCATAGTTGAACTTTGAAAGAAATTACTTCTTAAATTTTCATAGAATTTTTCAGATCGAAAATGCTGCGAATTGTTCTATGTGAATTTTACTTTACTTTCTCTGTAATGCACGTGTCCCTTGAGAAGGCAGTTTGCATGCTTCCTGCTGAAAGAAAACAGAACATTAGCTTACTTTAGTAAATAATATTTCAAAGTTGCTTTTAAAATAACTTTTGGAGGCATCTTTTTTTGGAAATAATATACTTAAACACAATGGTTGAAACCTTGAGTGCGTGAAAATATTCCGTGATACCAGGCATGGTTTTTGTTGTTTTCCAAATAGGATTCAATGAAAACAAAATCTTTCTATTTATAAACTGAGTCCTAAATCCTGTCTGAAATGGGCTTGATAGCTTTGGCAAGTTATGACATAAATCTTACTGTAATCTGAAACAATCTTTTGGCTAGATTTCTTGAATATATTCGACTTCTAGTTTTTAAGATATGTGCTGATTTTGGCTGGGATAGAGTTAATTTTCCTCAGAGTAGCTAGTATGTGGCTAAGTTTTGGATTTGTGCTGAAAACAGTGTTGATAATAGAGAGATGCTGTAGTTACCGCTGAGTAGTGTTTACACAGCGTCAAGGCCTTTTCTGATTCTCACCCCACCCCACCAGTGAGTAGGCTGGGGGTGCACAAGAAGCTGGGAGGCAACACAGCTGGGATGGCTGACTCCAGCTGACCAAAGGGATATTCCATACCATGCAACATCATGCTCAGCATATACAGCTGGGGAAAGAAGAAGGAAAGGGAGCGCATTCGGAGTGACGGCGTTTGTCTTGCCAAGTAACCGTTGCGCGTGATGGAGCCCTGCTATCCTGGAGGTGGCTGAACACCTACCTGCTGATGGGAAGTAGTAAATTAATTCCCTGTTTCACTATGCTTGCGTGCATGGCTTTTGCTTTACCTATTAAACTGTCTTTATCTCAACTCACAAATTTTCTCACTTTTTTGATTCTCTCCCCCATCCCACCAGGGGAGGAGTGGGCAAGCAGCTGTGTGGTGCTTAGTTGCCAGCTGCGGTTAAATCAGGACAGATATTTGTAATTATTTACAGATTAATAAAAATAGCTATTACACTGAAAAATCAGAATTGTCCTTTATTGCTCGGATTTATTTATTGACTGTGTACTTAAACGTTCAAGACAATGGAGCAGCAGTAATGCTGTCTAGACAATATATTGGTTGTTTTGTCAGTGGTGTCATCTGTTGTCAGAGAAAATGTCTTTGTGTGGTAAAGACTTGAAATTGTATGGCTAGACATTGTAACTCTAAATTTTAAAAATCATCACATGTACATGTATTTTATATTTCAGCACATAAAATTGCTTTTGCAATTCTGATATTTTAGTTAATCTCTCCTTTGTGATCTTGACTGCTGGAACAGAGAAAAGTAATCCATTAGTGTTGTGTATTTTGCATCATCTGCCTTAGGTTCCTTGGCAGTTTTTTTTATTGGATGTACAAAAGCACAAATTTTTTTTCAGTCTTCCTGGATGTGAAAAATAACCTAACCTCACTGAAAATTCAGAGTAGATCCTGAAAACAAACTTTCTTAAATAGAAATTCTATTTAGCAATTGGTAATTTAAAAAAAAAAAAAAACATGTAAATTTGGCATATTTTCTCTGCTCTGCTCTGGAAGTTAGAAGCAGCTCGCTATGGCTGTCAATCACATACCCCTAGCTAAGCTTTGTGCCTACTGCAGGTGGGTTTGGGATGTTGGGTGGTTTTTTGTTTGTTTTTTTTTTTTCCACCCAGCATTTTCTTTCTTTTGTACTTTCTGTTGCCTTGTGCACAGGGTAGGCAGCTTCCAGCTGAAGTGGAGATTGCTCGTGTGAGCAATTGGAAGACAAGGAGGTAGGTGATGGGAGTGTGCTTTCTCAGATGCTTGAACAGCTTTGACAAGGAAGCCTTGCTCATCTGTGTCAAAGTCAGACCACTACAGTCACACTTGGAAGATCTTGGTTTAGATCTTGGCTATGATGCTCACCTCCTGTGGATTTTCAGAAGCCTTGTCTGGAACAGAAACTTATGATGTTTAAATATGTATCATTATAGTAGTAACTATTTTTATTTTCTTGGATATTATTATTCTGACTTAAACTAGACAGTATAAACAATTCAAATAAAGACATAGTTATATTAGAATGCAAATCCTGTGCAGATGTTGCATCAACATAACTACATTAGTTTAAACTCAGAAGCTAGGTCACACCTGCAGGACTTTTGTCATGTACCTGAGTCCTTAGTCTCCATCTAACTGTGGACTTCCTGAGCTACAGATTGGTAGAGGTTGAAGCAGTCTGTGCTCATCCTGCTCCTCTCATCTTCGAAGCCGTCTCCTACTGGTTACTCATTCTACAAAGAGATGTCCTTTGTTGTCAGAGTCCACCCCCAGGCCCATGGTGAAGGAAGAGCTGCTGGTTAGAGGCAAAGGCCGCTATTGAAACAGGATGCTGAACTGGCTCTTACTTGATTAGAAAAGTCTTTAAAATTACAGTAGGCTTACTTTTTTCTACTTCTACTCTCTTTCCTGACCACTTACTAGTCTGATTGGAAAAGCCACCTGTTCTTGCTATGCTTGCATACAACATCTGGTAAACTACCTCAGATAGTGTTTCTTCAGGAGAGAAGCCTTTGTCTGGGACGATTCAAGTTGGAGGTCTGGAAATTCTCAGTGTCCTGTATAGATGTGATGTCCAAAGGCTAATACATCTGAGCAAGTCTCCCACATCTAAGCTGTTCAAACCTCAGAGAAAGCACACTTCCATCAAACTTCTTGTCTTCCATTCCAAAAAAACAGTCAAGAAATCATGGAAGGACATAAAGGATTGAAGGATTTTTTTTTTTTTTTTTTTTTTTTTTTTTTTTTTTTTTTTTTTTTTT